>JAYJMB010010973.1:0-40111 GCA_036873735.1 Pouteria campechiana
GTGTGTGTGTGTGTGTGTGTGAGAGAGAGAGAGAGAGAGAGAGAGAGAGAGAGAGAGAGAGAGAGAGAGAGAGAGACTCATCTAGACCAGAGAGAGAGAGACTCATCTAGACCTGTTGGGTCTTGAATAGGACCCATACAATACAAGTTGACTCAAGCAAGACACCCATTGGTCCTTGAATAGGAGACCCATACAGTACAAACTGACTCAAGCAAGACACCTGTTGGTCCTTGAATAAGAGACCCATACAGTAAAAGTTGACTCAAGCCAGACACCAGGGGTCTTTAAACCATGTCAAAAAACATAAATAAGGTCCTTAATTTTCAAATCCATGTGAAAACCAGGAGGATGATAACATGGTCTTCTTTTTCAAATCCATATGTAAAAGCCAGGAGGATGACAACATGGTCTTCTGTTTATACTCCAAGCATATGGTGATGGACCCCTATGTAATATGACAAAGGACAAGGCAAATTCATCCATGCTTGCTTGTGTGCAACAGAATGACAAAATACAATTGTTTTGGTAGATGATTGACACCAAATATATCATTTGCTTGGCCGAATTATAAGTAGCTAGCGTGGATCTCCCATGCACACAAACCTATGGCCAAAAGGCCTGAACATGAACAATTCTGGGGACCTTTTGAAGGCATTACCTTTCGGTTTCCTTTGGAACAATGAGGATGAGGAGCTTTGGCTTGAACTCGAGAGCCTTGTCTATAAACCTGTTTGCAAGTCCTGCTCTCACTCCAAAAGGAGGATTCAGGCCCATTATCTACAAACAGAATAAGCAACAACATAGTCATCACTGTGTTCCAGAAATACTGCCCACAGAATAACTACTGTACCTTCAGGAAACAATTGCACATAAACATCAGTGTTCCAAAAATACTGCTCATAGAATAACTAATACACCTTCAATAAACAATTCCACAACAACATACCAACTGCGACCCGGTTGGCAATTCCTTTGGGCGAACTGTCATCCAATCTCTCTTTTCGAAACTAAAATCATTCTGCAGATAAAGATTGAAAGGAAAAGTCAGCAACAATTAAGCATCATCACCACTAATTGCCAGCTACAGCTAAAACCAAAATGTATGTAACAAATGAGCTTGGTCTTCCTCTACATTTTGGGCCAAAATTACTGCTTCCGCTTTTACCATAGGTAGATTGGTTTTTTGGTTTCAGAACATTACCATGCTGAGTCTATCTAAACTTCCATAAAAACGTAAACAGGAAGATAAACTTTGCTCACCATCTAAGCCATGGAAAATAATAAATCACATAGGTAATAGTAATTTAGGAGATAAAAATAAATGCAGTGCATTAATTTCTTATGTCTTTCAAGGTGGGACTATCAATGAACAATATGATTCTTGATCCACAGGCAAGTTTACCTGGCAACTTCAACATAGGAGCAATGCCCATCTTCAATACAAAAGTGTAAACAATGTCCAATTTTATTTTATTTTGTATAAGGCTAAATAAGCTAAAGCATACACAGGCATATCTTTTATGGAATATATAATGCATGGTATTCCTAGGCACTCATTCTATACAAGGATGATTGAAATTTTTGGTAATTTGAAGCATCAGAAAAGGAGTCGGATGACAAAGGAAGATGGTCTCCTAAAACCTCCTTGACACAAACCCTTTAAGCAGTTAGCACCTGCCACTCGAAAACCCTACTAAGAAACCCAAAAAAGTAGATGACTAGGATCTTCTCACGGTTACCCAGGCTGAGGGATTCCTCTGAAGAACCTAGTTAATACTGATTCTTCTAAAAAGGAAAATGAAAACCAAGATAAGCAAAGGGAAAAGAAGAAAGAAAAAAGTGTGGAACAACTTCATTGTCAGAGCTGCACCATGTAAGAAACTACATTTAAATTCCATATCTACCTTTGGGTGAATAACATCAAAATTTCTGAATGAGCACTGTTTCCCAGATTCTTGAAGCTTGATTCTCATTAAGAGGCTGAAATCATTAGCACCACAGCAGAAGTCAACGATCTGAAAAAGAAAGTAACAAAGAACTCAGTGTGCAGTAAGGAAAAGAAAAACCATACATGAAAATGCACAGACATGGAAATCTTTATCTGAAGGATTAAAACCAAAAACATATTGACAGGAACAGTATCCAAGAAATGTATCCTCACCCAAAAGTCATTCTTCAGGGAGAAAAAAGGGAAGGAAAAAAGAGACCTCCATCTGTCTAAGTAAACAAAGATTTGGTATGATATATAAGACTTTCACAATGATGATTTCTATGATGAGAATAACCACCTTCAAATCTTTGTTTACACTTGTGTCCTTAATTTACACTTCTATTGTGCACATGCATATCAACACTAGCTTGAAGCTCAATTTGCAATTTTTGATTAACCTTGACTTGATAAAATACTTGTGTAAACTAAGGACATTGCCCAAGATTGAAAAGAATGGCATAACAGGAATCATGCAGCAAACCCTGCTTATGTGGAAAACAGCATATGATATAATGGTGATGATGATTTGACTGTGTGGAACATTCTTTTGGTGGATGTTAGTTTACTCTAGTAATATTGTGTATGCATATCAACATTAGCTTGAGGCTCAATCATCGGATTATGTGTATGCATATCGACACTAGCTTGAGGCTCAATTATCAGGTTTTGTATGCATATCAACACTAGCTTGAGGCTCAATTATCAGTTTTGACTAGCCGTGCCTACTGTCTTAAACCTTCTTTGGTGGATCCAGTGTTGCACTGCCTCATGCAAAAAAGCAACTTCTGTAATCATTAGATACATAAATTTAAACATTGAACATTGTGGCATAGCTGAGAAAGAGGGATGAGCCAGACGAGTCGGTGGTTCTCACCATGTCGCCATTTTGCACATACCAATGCAGCTTGTCAACAATCTGCATAATCAAATTCACTCAGCAAGAAGCACATGTCTGGAAAAAACGTTGGTGGGAAGAATCATAAAGATGACAACAAGAATGATGAAATATTAATAAGACTAATAAGAGATGATATTAACAATTTTAACAATACTAATAGCAAAAAGGACAAAAATGACTGTTACAGGCAGAACGCAGCAAAACAGAATTTAAATTTTAGTATGACTTGTGAAGGTAAATTGGGCAGCATTGCTGTTGCCAAGCACCATGTTGGGGAAGCCTTGCACTAGATTTCAATGTAAAATTCTGACAAGCTTAAATGGTGCTTTGCAAACTGTGGTAGATATGGTAGAACCATGCCACAATTTAGACCATCCCAAGCCAACTGTAAAAGGATCATAATCAACAGATGCATTGAAAAAAGGATGCTAATATTCGATGTTTCTTGCCTCAAATTTGAATCAATCACTATTTCCCTTCAAGAATTCATTTAGCATCATTAATTTGATAGTTAGAAACTGCCCTCCTCTTTTAGGTATGCGCCACATTGACATTGGTACCCACATCTGGATTTGACAGCTGAAACCAGTCCCACTATGTAAGGATACACGCCAGAGTTTCTTTAATGGTGTAAAGCTAATATAGGAATCTAGATCCTCGTCCTCCACATGAAATCATAGCACTCTTCTAGCAAGGTCATGCACCATATACATACCCAAATTATTATGCATGGTCCACCACAGGGAGTCTTCCCATTCAGCAATAGATCTGTGCATAGAAATGTTTTGCTTATTGAAGATATGAGATCACTGGTGAAAAATACTGAATGATGCACCAGGTGCCAAGTGAAGAGTTGGCTAGTCCAGGTCAGTTCAGGCTTAGATTTTAACTGAAACAGGCCTACAGAAATTGATGATGCTAGGCAACAACTGAAATGAATCACCCTTATCCCTAAACTCTTCCTTAAAGGACATGACCTTTCAAATATTTGGCCTGCAAATGGGAGGTTTAGGTGATTACAGTTCTCGGCACATTGAGAAATAGATAAAAGATTGGATTTCTAACATTTCCTAGTTATCATCATCACCAGAAGCTGTTTCCCACTAAGCAGGGCCAACTACATGGATCTTGTTGTGCTATACCTATTGATCTTGAGTTGTATGCTTTGTAAGTGCAAGCATTTTCGTATCTTTTCAAATGACCTCTAACCATGTTTTATTGGACTTTTATTTTATACCCTTCTAGTTTGATAAATTCATTCCTCCTAATTGATGCACTCTCTAGTCTTCATTTCAAATGACTAAAACACTTACACTTCCCCTCATTTTATTATCTATTGATTCAACCTTTAAGTTATCTCAAATTACTTCATTTCTAATTTTATATGCTCTTATTTTACTGCCAGATATGGCCCAGTTTGGCCCAACAATCTGGTTGGAACACATGGAAGGCAAACATGACATTGCTGACAATTTAACAAATTAGACAGAATCTTCACTAGCTCTAACGGCCATTTCCCATTTCCTGTTCATCTCTCACAGCAATACGTATTCCCAAGCAGGTCATGAGTTACTAGATTGTTGAGTGGCAAAGGTTTGTTAGAAAAAATATAAAAGCCCAAATTGGGGGAAGAGCTAGAGGCAATTATCCTAACATAATTCCTTTTGTACACCTTTTCCTTTAATAGTGTCATTCCCCCCCAGATAAAAAGCAGTTTTCCACATAAAGATATAACATTGTTATTCAGAAAAGTGAGAGTATTCCTTTGATTCTTTTAGAACTCTTTGAACTTATCGGATTTTCATGGCGTTCAAACCTTTGACTTATCAATCAGCCTTTCTGCAATTGATTGTAGCGTCGTCACATACCAAGGTTCTTGCTTCAGTATAAGCAACGGGTTGAGATTCCATTCCAATCCTTTCTTAGAGAGACGATCAGGGGATAATCTTGCACAAGTTTCGTCACAAAGTTGGCGTGGTTCGTAACTTCGTATCAGTTGCATCAATAGTATAAGAGCCGATTTAGTACTCCATCAAACACTTGGCAGGAAACTGGTGTGAGAGTGAAGCTGATGGATCTGGTCGCTAAACATTGCAGCTGGATTGAAGGATCATCACTGGTTGCGGGGACAGTGATGAACTCGTTTGTAGATTCAGATCTGACTGTGAAGGTTTCTGTTTGAATTCAGTGGGAGTAATCATCCAGCACCTTGATGTGGAATCAGCGAGGAGTTTGGACTCATCGTAGCAATTGAATTCTAAATCAGGTTGCTGAAGGTAGGAGGCAGCAACCTGATTGGAAACAGAGGTGGAATTTTCAAAAGCAACCTGATTGGAAACAGTGGTGGCATTTTCAAACTGTTGCTGTTGTTGTTAAGAATTGGAGTACAGATCAAATCCCCAAATCGTTTGATTTATCCTAAATTAGCCAATATTTATATATGAAAACATAAATTAAATGTTACGCTTTCTTAAAATAGTGATTTCTAACAAAAAAATATTTTTTTTCTGGAAAATTACAAATTTTGGGCAAACAGCCTAAAACATTAATTCTTTAAAAAAGCAGTGTTTGGGTCATGATAAATGCAATATACTTATTTTAAGCATTGATTTGCATAAATCTAAGGAAACGTTTTCTTTATTTTTTATTTTAATATAAATTACAATTATTTATTAAATAAATAATAATAAAATTTATACATGCTGTGTTAATTCATAGGTATATTAGTATAGGTGGTGATAGTATCATAGCATTAAAAATATAATCAGAAAATTACCTATATAATGTTTTTAATTTATTGCAAATTTTTAAATAATTATTATTTTTTAATTTGTGAAAAATAAAATTATTTTCAAATAATTGTAAATATGTTTCTTGATTGGTTTTGAATGTCTAGAGTCCTTTTTAGACATTGTTGGATGGATATATTGTAAAGATTTGCGTGTTCAAAAGTATTAAAGCTTAAAGATATTGATGTTATATGGATGAGAATGAAAAAAAAAAATCAATTTATTTTGATTCGACAAGGAGAGTGGCAAGGAGAGTAGAGACAAAACTAAGCCTAATAATTTTGCATGGAAACATAGGAACTCGGTTGCAAGCAACTCATTTGGATCTAAATGTAATTATGCAATCTGGGGGTAGGAGTGGGAGTAGTCCAAATATTAGAAATTGTCCTAAGGTGCCTAAGAAGGTTAGAGCACTTATAAAAGAGGTTATTCAATTGGGTGGGAGTACTAGAAGAGTTTGAAAACAGAAATAGAAGGAAATTGGAGCTAAATTGGGTGGTTTGGGTAATGATGTTGATGGGGATGAGAGTGATGATTATGATGGAGATGAGAGGGAGCAGATGATGTAGGCTATGGAGGCTAGTGGGGTAGAGCAATGGGCTAAAGAGGAGTCAATTAGGTTAGAGAGGGATAGACCTTGATGTAGACTTATTTTCCATGGTTTTACAAGGGAAGCTGAAGGGGGCAGCATGCAAGGGGGCTTGGATGAAGGAGGGACACAAAAGGAATTACTAAAGAAGTTTTGGAGTCGTACCTTATTTATGAAGGGATCATAGCCAAAGTTGTATGGATAAGTTGGTAGGGTGCAGAAAAAGATGAATCAGATGTACAAGAAGGGTAGAGATAGTGTAAGGAATTTTGGAACTCATATCGCTATATTCTTTATTTTTTGTATTATTCCTCTATATTTGGCAGATACTATAGCTTTTAAAAATATAACCCAAGTTGTACGGATGGAGGAGAATGTCCCGCCTCCTTTAGTGCACCAGATATGGGGGAGATATCTTGATTAGGAGAATGATGACATGAAAGATTAGATGAAAGGATTAACTCATACATGGAAAACATATGGTTTGGCTGTGATGCCTGATGGGTGGACTGGCCCCACAAAGCTTAGTATCATTAACTCTATGTTGTATTGTAAAAGTGCTAAGATGTTTTGTAAATCAATGAATGCATCTAAGCATATCATGGATATAACTTATATTCAAGACTTGATTGAGA
Source organism: Pouteria campechiana (assembly GCA_036873735.1). Taxonomy (NCBI): domain Eukaryota; kingdom Viridiplantae; phylum Streptophyta; class Magnoliopsida; order Ericales; family Sapotaceae; genus Pouteria; species Pouteria campechiana. The sequence goes on from JAYJMB010010973.1 coordinate 6,902, forward strand.
AGTGGATTAAATCCCTCAGCCCAAAAAATCATATGGTACAAATTATTACAGATAATGGAACTGCATTTAAGAAGACTCGGAAAGAGTTAGATAGCACACTGTATTGGACTTCTTATGAAACTCACTGTATTGATCACATTTTGGATGATTTTAGTTGACGACCGAGTGCCCGTAGTGTGATAGAGAAGGGTCGATGAATTACTAAATTCATATATAACCATAGTTGGATAAAAATACTTTTCCATGAAGCATCTGATTATAAGAGAATGACTATACGTCAAAGTAAAACCCAAGTTGCCACAAATTAGATAGCCTATGCAATGCCCGTCAAGCACTCAATACAGCATTTAATACTAATGTGTGACATGATTCCAGATATGCACCCAGTAAGGGATGCAGTCAGAGAGAATCATTATGATAGCTTTCTTCTGGGAAAAAGTACAATAGGTGTTGAGTATTTTAGAACCCATATACGGGCAATGGGTGATTACCATCATAGAAGATCGCTAGAAGAATATCCTCCGTCATCCATCATATGCAACTGATGAGTTTTCTCATATGAATAATAACGTATACAAGTTGTGTCCCTATATATCTTCCTTTCTTATGGCCGAATCGCAATCTTATTATTGCAACATATTTTTTGAACCCAAAATACCACTATGAGCGTAGTCTTAGAGCGGATATAGAGTTAAATGGGGCGGTATTTCAAGTCTTTAAGAAGTTTCTCAATCACCTAAATACTTTTGACTTTGAGACTAAGGTAAATTACTTATGTTGTTCATTGAATACACTTCATTATATTATTTAATATGATAAATAAACAAGATTGATCCTTATAAATATTCCAACAGTTGATGACTTTTTGTGAAGCGCGAGGGATATTTAGAAAAGTAGTGGCTGTTCAATCATGGTCACGAGGATTACCTTGTATGTAATTGTTCTAAATCTCATGCCATTTTATAGTTGATTGATGATGACTTGTATATTTAATTAACCTTTATAAATACTAATACATAATCTTAAATTGATTATATTATATGCGAATAGTGGAATTTATATGGCATGGAGACCCCAACACTCAAGCTACTAGCAGTGCAAATTTTAAGTTAAATGGTGTCTTCATCGCCATGTAAACAAAACTGGAGTACATTCTTTCTTATCTGTACCCAAAGAAGGAAGAGACTGGGTTATGAGAAGCTCAAAAAGCTAGTTTACTCTTATTATAATATGAGGCTACGAGAGAGGATGCTATGAGAGGAAAATAAGGAGCCCGATGACCCTTTAGATCTTATCATTATTGGATAACATGCACACATGGAGGAAGAGGATACTAAAGAAGATCCATTATATGAATGATTGCAATCAGAAGATTTAGATGAACCGAATGGTGATCCAAGAAAAGTTCTTACTTAAGAAGCTCATGCACAAGGTTTGTATGTAAAAGGAGTGCTGCAGGGAAAGTAGACTTCAAAAAAAGCATTTGATCCATTATCTAGATCTCAGACCCAATCGGCTGCTACAGGAGCCTCACAAATGATTCAGCAAGTCTTGTGTATTTCTTCATTGTCAAGAACAGAAAGAGGAGACAATGATGCTGGTGGTAGTGGTGGTGGTGATGATGATGGCGAGAGTGGTGGTGTCATAAAGGGAGGTGGTTCATCATACCCATCGAGTTAAAGGTCATTTGGCCCATTTACTTGCGAGGAAGGATATACGCATGCTACACAAGATGAAGATCATGGTGCATGCCCTCCAATTAGGCGATATGAGAGAAGGTCTGGAACTAAGAAGGGCAAGAAGTCAGTTGAAGATAAAACACTTACAAGTAGCATAGCATCCGTGGATTTAAGTAGCAATAAAGAAGAGTTTTCTTATGAGCTGGGTGGATCATCATACCCATAACAAGGGTCAAATGATTCTGGATTTAGACCTTGGAGGTTAATTCCATAGGCTGCATCAACTTGGTCTAGTCCACCATATGAATGGTATCAACCCTAATCACAGTCGTCTTAGCTCAACTTGGCCTTAGATTATATCTAACTATATGAGTATACATCATCAGATTACTTTGAAAGTGGAGTAGATTCATCTTCTTCTTATACCATTTTTAGATTTCCTTGTCCATATGAATATGAGTTTACACGTTAGCAAGATAACGATGAACTTGAGGAACCTGCATGAGGTAAGAGTTGCTGTTCAGTTTTAATTTTCAACACACTTATCATGCATTATTTTTTTTATGACTTAGTATGGGATATATAATATTTTTTCTTGCTAAGATTCACTCTCTTTTTGTCGACCTATATATATTTCTCATATGTACATTTATTATCCATGCAATGGTGGATTTTTTAATCTAATTTTTTGCTCAAATTGTGTTTATATTTATCATAATTTATTACAAAGTTTCATTGAAGATCTCTCAAAATTTCTCTATTTTTCTAATTTTTTTCTAATTTTTTGATAAAGTTTCTAGAAAAAATTATAATATCTCCAATAAAAACAATAATATTTTTTCCCGAGCCACCAATAAATAGGTATTTAACAATAATATGAACACTGGTCTTTACCCTTTCAATCTCTTCTTTAGCCCACTTAAATATATCCTTCTCATATTGTTTAATCTAATCTATTATAAAAATTATTATAAGCCTTATTTTAGCTTCACTAATAACTTTTTTTAGTATACTTTTTATAGAGTTTGTATATTTTTTTAAATTTTACTCATTTGAAAATAATAGCCTATTGGACATCCTCATGCCAACACCATATTTTCTTATGCACCTATCTACTATTTTTATATATACCCTTAATATGTTCTTCTCTATGTATTTTATCATTAAATTTTACATCATTTTTCTTTAATATCTTTTACATTATTTGATTTTCCTACACATTCCTAACTCTAAAACTAAATACTCCATGCACCCTCTCTCATAGCCCATATTCTCTTTTTCCATATGCCTATTCAAGTCTCCCCTTCTCTTGATTTGATATCCTTTATACCAAATCATCCAGATCATTCAAAAATTATTTCATAGCATTATCATCTAATCAAAGATGGTGCATGAGCACTTACAACATTGATTATCTTTTTCCTAAATACAAGTTTTATTTATATAATCTTATCACTAACTTTATTAGAGTCTATGTCTTAATCTTTGAAATTCTTTTCTACCACTATATTTAATCCATTTCTTTTTCCATCATTCCCTATATATCATAATCCATATTCATCAATTTCTTGAACCTTTGCCCCTTTCCACCTAGTCTCCTAAAGCTACGCTATATTGATTCTTCTTCTTCTTCTTCTAGCATCTACTATTTCATATCTCTTCCTGACAAAAGATTTTTCAGAGCCTCTTCCTACATAATGCAATCCAGCATAATGCAACCTATCTGATTGTCAGCACAACCAAGCATTTGGCATGCATGGCTTCCATTCAGATTCAGAAGCCTGCCCCACAAAGAGATACGTTTTGCCTCCTTATAACTGAGGCCAGCGCAGCATATACTGTAAAAGAAGCAGAAAATATTCCCTAAGTCCTTTGAGACCCTGACGTGGCAAGAAATGCAGATGGCAATTTGTTCCCAGCTCAGATACCATAAAGCATAGTCGTATATTAATATCCAAAAATCCCAATGGACGTATGTATATTTAATAGTAGTTTGCAATGAGAGATTGTAGAAAGTAATAATCAGGATTGAGGAATTACAAAACCATACAACAAGACCACATCGCATATGACCAAAAAGAACAGCTAGTCACTCAATTCTACTTTACCCTACCAATATAACATTTATTTAAAGTTATGTTTATTTGCAAAGATTTCTCAATGAAACAAAAACCTAGGCAGATTCTACAGCATGTAAAAAAAAAATCGCAGGCCACCGTCCTCATTATAACAAAGACAACTCATCAATTTTATCCATGAACACTCTCAAATAAAGTGGTTTTCTGGCTCTGATAATTTGGAGCAAGTTTTCAAGGACAAAAAATCACCGAACGTATTAGGCAGGAATGTTTATGCATTACAAACAGGTGACCAATGCAACACAGTAGTCTTAGGATATATCTAAGATGTATATTTTCTCTCCATTTTCCATCGTTTCTTTTACTTAAAAGGAATTTTAGACAACTCTAATCATTGTACATCTTTTCATAGCTATATAATCAAAATTGAAAAAATTGAAACCCAAAAGGTAAAGAAAAAAAAAAGATAACCACGAGTATGGGCTGAGAATTGATGGGGCTTGATGAAGAATGCATTGAGGCCAAGGGTTTGCCCATTTCAGAATATTTTTCTGGATATTTTATCTTGGATTTTGGATGTTTAATTGCTGGATTTGGGATTTGACGCAAGCATTAAATGATTAAAATATAAACCAACCTAATCGATGATTTAGATCATTAGTTTTACTATTTTATTTAAAATTTTTATTTATACACAGTTAAATTAGAATTTTATTGTTCATCGGTTTCTATAAATGGAGAGGCATGTTTTAGCGTGGAGACACTACTGCTAACTGATTATTGAATATAAGTACCTTGTTCTTCTGCTCTCTAATTTTTTCTTCACAAACTCTCTTCTAATTTTCCCTTCTATTTTTCCCAAATTCTTCCCTTCTGTCCCTAAAATTTTTTTGCTCCATTTCAAAGGATCCTTCCTCTTTCTTCTAAATTCTTCTCATTTCCATCCTACATCAGTGATAGAACTCCTAAGTACATTTCCAATTTCTGCAATACTCATCCAATTCTTTCCATGCTAAATAGGTAATTCCCTCTTCTTCAACCCACTACACTCTTCACTCTACCTTCCTCTCCAAGTTACCAGTAAAACAAACAGAGTTACATTGTTAACCAAGTAAACCCGTCACTAAACATTGGTAATAAAAGTTAGACACCCAATCCAAATAAATACCAAGGGGATTAGCCACCTACTTGATAAATATTCACTTTTACACTATAACACCACTCGGGTAAGAAAAAACCATGACCGTAATATATTCAACTAACCACTTTTTACAGTTCTTTTTTACCAAAATTTGTATGATGTAACAAAAGGTTGCACACAAGTAGGATTTCTTTCAGTAAATTTAAAATGATTGTTACAGAAACTTTAGAATCACCATTTTGGGTGCGGAGTTACAGCCTCCAAAATTCAGTGATACTTCTAATATTGTGAAACAGGCAGTCTTAGGATGAATAGTTTGCAAGTCTGAACAGTTGAGCCAGGAACTTGGATTTGGATGTGCTTTTGGTTCACTTATAAGATGATTAGATAAATAAAGTTATGTTGTTTCATGTTGTTGTTCATCTTAGCTGACCTCACTTAAGTGGGAGACAGTATAATCATGATGATGATCTTGTTCTTCTCTCAGGACAAGATGGATCATGTAAACAAGCTTATGTTGATAGACCGGAATAACCAAATGCAAGATCATATCAGTTGACTTCAATCAGGATATTGTAATCAAAAGACCCAAAATAACAGGGTTTCAGATAACAATGACACAGTCTACGTAGGCAGATGGATGACTCCAAAATATGTATGTCTTATAAAGGAGTTCTTGTCTCCAGAATCACAAAGCAACCAAAATAGAAGTATTGTTTATTTATTTCAAAAAATAACCATAATGCAATATTATTATTACTAATCCCAGTATTTTCAGAAGAAAATGCAGAGAATATTAAAATTGATGCAACAGTTAACCTTCAAAAAGGTTCCAAAAGTAAATGCTACTTCATATTAAAGGTTAAAAGTATCATGCTAAGCATTAGGACCAATTCCTTACCTCCGTAAGCTTGTCCACTTTTGTGAAATGGCGACCAAAAGATGTATAGCGCATTCCGTGGAGAAATGGTGCAAGATAAACTTTTAGCTTGTTCTGCAGCATGCAAGGTAAACTTTTAGCTTGTTCTGCAGAAATTAAACATAGAATAGGTATGATGCATACGAAGGCCCTAGTTTTTTCCAATGTATCAGAACCAAACCAGTACATTGTCTATTTAGTTTGAACCAGTTCAACAAGTGAAAAGACTGCACAATAATGTCAGCGTTATATATTTATGATATAATGATTGTTTTATAAATTTAATTATATCAATTGTAAAAATATTTTAAAACCTTAATTAGTACATATATGGAAAATATTTTGCAACAAGTTGCACCGAAATTTCCTCACTATTTGAGCCCACATGAAGTTCTGATTAAATCAAAACCAACCATATTATTTATTTTTATATGTTTACCTATAAATGTGAAAATCATCTTGATTGGAAATTCAAGTGACTACATGATATAATATTAAATGGCCCACCTAAATTTTCAATCAAAGTGATTTTTACAAGCATAGTTAAACATATAAAAATAGATAATATAATTGACTTTGATCTAATTAAAATATTGGGCTCAAATGGTGAGGCTGCATAGAGAATTTCAATGCAAATGGTTGAATACAAATATAGATACATATATATTTATGTATATATATATATGTAAGTATATGTAAGGATATGATTAAAAACAACTAATTGTTTTGCGTTACTTTTTTGGTTTTAACCCTCTCATGAAGATTGTATAAAATCCAATCTACCCATTATATTTAACACTATTCATTTAGCTAAAATACATAATGTCATTTCAATCTGAAACTGTTGTGCGCCACATCATTGGAAAACATATGAAATCATATGTAAAATATGAAAATTATGTAGATCAAACTACTCAAGTATTAGAATGGTATAAAATTATATAAATCATTCATCTATACAAAATAATTTTCAAGATGTAGATATTACATTAGATTAAATATTTATAGGTCTTTGTAATTATTAATAATTTTAATGATTATACATTCACAATGAAATAATTTTATTTCATGGCCCACCTAAGTTTCAAATTAGGGTGATTTTTTAACATAATTAAATGTTTATGGTAAATATAATGATTGGGTTAGATCACATCAAAACATCGAAATTATCACAAAACCAAAAGGTTGTTTCGACTCACTCAAAACAAACGGTTGTCTTGAATCATATTCCATACATACAAACATACATACATATATATGTGTGTGTGTGTGCGTGTGTTGTGGATAATACATATGAACATGATTATATGTCAAAACTTGAGCTGATAGCTAGCATCAACATTGACACTAGTTTCAAGATCATATCAAGAACTCCAATGCTCATAACTTCTAGTCACAACAAATTTCCGATGTGGGTCTTCATGACCACACAATCTTTTTCATTTTCAAAACAGCAATTACTATGAGTAGTCTCTTTTTCATTTAGATAATGGCTAGTACAGCCCATGCCTGGCCATAATAGTCCAATTATTCACCTGCATCCCAGTGGTATAAGCTGAATCAACAGAAATTAATCTCCCTATAGTTCATCCCTGCTGGTAAAAGGATTTATAGAGAGAAGCAGTAGGCCAGTAGCAGCAATATCATGCTCCTTGCCTGCATCTAGCAGTACCATTGGTGGAAGGTTTGGTTGCAAGATCAGCAACAATGGCATTAGCATCATGCTCATCTCCTACATTTAGTGGTGAGTGGTTGTGATTGATATGGGCCATCAACTACATCCAATGGGCAAAATAGTGTGGCCATTGAGGTATCATTTACCATAGAGTAACACCCCCCGCATTGTAGATCACTTAGCGGACAAGCGATGTAATCACTTGCACAAAGCGAATGACAATTTTTGGCAAAGAAGCATGTTAGACAATTCCTTCATTGATCATGAGACAGTTCTAAGGTAGGATCGTGGATGCGGGTTACATCGTTGGTGTGAAATGCATTGTAGACACTCGATGAGAATCAAGGAATCATGACATTAGAGCTAAGGGTACATTGTACTAGTTCATTTTTATGTGGACAACACACATGGCAATGAGGATCTTGTTGAGAGCTCATGTGGCATACATATGGCGCACATGTAGGATGGCTTTGGACAAAGTCCAAATGGTTAGAATGGCGCAGACCACTAGCTCCTTTTAAGGAGGGAGTGGTTGGACAGATGACACCTATTTCCAAGTCTTGGAAGACATGGCCTACAACTAGAGGGTTTAGGACACGTGACTTAAGCAATGAGAGGACGTGTGGTGGGACACTTGTGTTCATAAGGTAGCTCTTATAAGTGCATAAATACTCCATGCACTTCACTTGTTTTGGCACCTAAAGGTTCAGAGATTGTTGTGATGAAGCGTGACCAAGTGATTGTATATTCAGGTAGTTCCTTTATTGAAAGATGGGAAATTTTGTTTTCCTATAACTCTTTGCTCTTCCTTTACTTGTTGCTTTCAATTCATTGCACTCTTGTTAGCCTCGGTGTGCTAAGAAAAGGCTGCCAAAGTTACAGATCCTTAGGCCGATCTTGCGATTCAATACTATAGAGAGGTCTTACCCATGAAAGTTTTGGTATCAGAATCACGTTTTGGCCAGGTTTGCATGCTTCTTATTGGAAACTTATTGCTTATTTGTTTGATTCAATATTCTTGTTTTCTTCTAGTTTAGGAACTTCAAATAACAATAGCAGGAGGTAGTGTAATAGAACAACTGAAAGAAAGTGTAGCCTAACTTGAAAAACAAGTGGCTAATTTACCTACTTCTATTGGAGCTTCATCTTCCACTCCTTCAAGTGGTGTCTTTGAAGCTGAGTTGCAAGCTTTGAATGCAATGATGGATTCCTTAGAAAAAACTCAAGATGCTGTGTTGGCAGAACTTCAAGAGTTCAAGGATAGCTTGTTTGACGAAATTGCAATTTTCAAGAGAGGTATTCATGTCTCAGTTGGTAATGTGGAAGCAGCACCCACATGGAAAATTTTCCTACACCAATAATAAGAATGCTAAGGATTTGGAGAATTTTCTATAGGATATAGAACAATATTTTAAAACTATTCATACTATGCCTGAGGAAATGGTTAATGTTACTTGTATGTTTCTAACTAGAGATGCTAAGCTTTGGTGGTGTAACAGAGTCAAAGATGAGACTTGACCAAAGATAACAAAGTGGGATGAATGAAAGAACAATTTCTTCCTTGCAACATTACATGATTAGCCCGTGATTCGCTGAGAAAACTTAAAGCACACAAGTTTTGTGCGAGAGTATGTAAAATCCTTTCAATTATTGATGCTAAATTGAAGAACATGTTGGAAGATGACAAGCTCTTCAATTTTAAGGCTGGATTGTAGCCATGGACATAGGCAAAATTCAGGGGACAAGGGGTGAAAGACATTGTTTCTACAATGGTAGCGGCTAAGAGTTCTATAGACTACAAGGCAAACTAGGTTGGTTCAGAAAAGAAGAAAGCTTCATCAAAGTACAAAAGTAGGATCAAGGAGGCAAACCTGGCAACCAAGTCTAATGCTTCTAACTCTGGTTGTTTCATTTGCAAGGATCGAGAGATCGTCCAAAGAAGGAACATATATCTTCTGTTGTTAATGAGGATCAAGGGGAGGAAGCAACGAAGGTGAATCCTATTCAATTGCTGAACGCAGTCACCCATGAGAAGCCAAAATCGAGTGGATTAGTGGATGTACAAGTCATGCTCAATGGACATAAGGTATGGTCAATGGCAGACGTAGGTGTTACCCATACTTTCATTTCAAATAAATACATTGCATGTTTTGGGTTATCTTTAACGAAAGGATAGAGCAAGATCAAGGTAATGAATTTAGAGACAAGATCAATATCAGGTGTTGCAAATGATGTAAAATTGACAGTAGAGAAGTAGCAAGGGAAGTGTAGCTTGATGACTATTCCTTTGGATGACTTTGAGATAATTGTAGGTCTAGGCTTTTTGTTAAATGCTCAAGTCTTTGTTATTCCTCATCTTAGCGGGTTGTTCATAATAGACGGATCTAGCCCTTGTTTTATGCCCACCTCAATTAAACAAGATTAGTGTGAGGTTGCTATTTGTATTATAGGTGAAAGACAGGCTAAAGAAAGGTGAGGCAACTTTCCTAGCTACTCTTTTTGAAGAAAAATGGATGGTTGATTGTGAAATTCCAGAGATGGTAAATGATGTGTTAGTGGAGTATGAGAACCTCATGTCATCAAAGTTGCCCACCAAGATGACACACTATGCAATTGAGCTAATACCTGGAGCTCTACCTCCTTCTAAGGCTCCATATAGAATAACACCATCAAAATTACAAAACCTCGGAAAGCAGTTAGATGAGTTGTTGGATTTGGTGTTCATCCAACCTTCTAAAACATCATATGGAGCCCCAATCCTATTTTAGAAGAAATGGGACGGATCAATGTAGCTATGTGTGGACTATTGTGCTTTTAACAAGGTAACTATGAAGAACAAATATTCTACTCCTTTAGTTGCTAACTTGTTTGACAGGTTGGCCAAAGCGACGTACTTCACCAAGTTATATCTTTGTTCAAGTTACTATCAAGTGCAGATTGCAAAAAGGGATGAGCCAAAGATTGTAATGATTACTCGGTATGGTTCATTTGAGTATCTTGTAATGCCTTTTAGTTTCGAAAATGCCCCCACTACTTTTTTTAATCTTATGAATGATGTATTACATCCATACTTCGATGTGCTTGTCATTGTGTATTTGTACGATACTATTGTGTACAACAACAATTTGAGGTGAAGGTATGGTGCTAGAGAAATTGAGAGGGTAGAAGTTTTATGTAAAGAGAGAAAAATGTAGCTTTACCCAGAAGGAAATCACGTTCCTGGGGACTTGCATAGCCGAGGAGGTCTACATGGACAAGGTCAAAGTCCAAGCTATAGTAGACTGCTAACACCGATCAAAGTTAATGAGCTAAGGTCATTCTTGGGTCTGACTATTAGTATAGGAAGTTTGTAAAGACTACTCCGATAAGGTTGTCGTTCTAACAAATCTATTGAAAAAGGATTAATAATGGAGTTGATCCAAGGATTGTCAAGTTACATTCGACAATCAGTAAGCGACATTGGCAACTGAACATGTTTTGAAGTTGCTAGAGTTTGATAAGCCATTTGTGGTATACACAAATACATTCGACAAGCCAAGAGGAGTCTTGATGCAATGCGGACATTTAGTGGCATATGAAAGTTGAATGAGATAGAACAGAGGTATTTGGTTCATGAAAAAGTATATGACAACAGTGGTACATTGTCTATGGGTTTGGCAGAACTACTTGGTGGTAAATTTGTGATTTACACCGATAATATAGCTACAAGCTACTTCATAACTCAAAAAAAAAACAATTATCTCCAAAGTAGGCTCGGTCGCAGGAATTCTTGACAAAATTCAACTAACATTATTGTTGATGCTTTGAGTCGTAGGGTCAATGAACCATATTTTGGAGCATTGGTTCATGTTGAAGGTAATTTGTTGGAGCAAATCAATAGTGAAAGTTAAAATGATCCTGTAACTAGAACGTTCTTAGTTCAAGTCAAGGAAGGTACCATTCGTCAATTTTGGCAAGAGGATGGAGTCCTTTATGCCAAAGGTGGGTGAACATATGTACTAGTAGTGGCGGCCTTCAAAGGAAACTGCTAAAGGAGACTCATGATGCTTAGTTGGCGGGTCATCCTAGACAAGAGTGAACTATGGCTCTTCTTGCGATGGGCTTCTACTTGCTTGAGATGATGGAGAATGTTTGGGGATATGTGCGAACCTGTCTTGTGTATCAACAAAACAAGACAAAACAGAGCTAAACAATAGGTCTGTTGGAGCCATTGCCAATTCTAAAAAAGCCTTGGGTGAGTCTATCTATAGACTTCATCATAGTGCTTGCAAAAGTGAAGGAGCCAGCCTCGATTTTGGTAGCCATAGATAGATTCTCCAAATACTGTACATTTACTCAAACTCCCCGTGCATGCACAATCAAAGTAGCGACACATCTTTTTTTTAAGAATGTGGTAAAATTATGGGGACTTCCAGTGGACACTATGAGCGACCAGGACTCATGATTCATAAGGCGGTTTTAGACCACTTTATTTCGGTTATTGGGCACTCAACTAATCTTTTCCATTAATAATCATCCACAGACGGATGGTCAGACTAAGCGTGTGAATGCGATGCTAAAGGAGTATCTGCGGCACTATTATAGCCAATCAGAACAACTAGATGGACTTGTTGGACATGGCATAATTCTATTACAATCTGCATCAATCCTCATCCACAAGGGTAAGTCCATTTGAGTTAGCCACTGGTCATCAACCATTAACACCAAATGAAGTGTCAAAGCAACATGCTCAATGATGGAGATCGTGATGTGCACCCAATTCAAACTTATTTATGGTGCAATCATAGAAATTAGGGTTTGTTTATTTGATTAAAAAATTTTCGAAACATTTTGTTTGGTTTAGATTGTTATTTTTTATATTTTATTTGTTACGCAAATTCTTAAGGTTTTGCTTTTGAGTCTATAAAAAGGATAGCTTTTATTAGGGTTTATTAACACTTTGATAATTAAAATTTAGTGCTTCTGTTTTTTCTAATCCTCCCTAAATTCTTCTCTACTTCTCCTCTTTCTTCCCTTCTTATCCCCTTAAGAGGATTCTTCCTCTTTCTTCTCTTTTCTTCCTATTTTTCCTGCATCAAATTAGTATCAAAGTAAACTTAGTTAGATTTTCCCATCCTTCGTACCCCTTCTTAGTTAGATTTTCCCATCCTTTGTACCCTAGAAGGGGTAATTTCTATTTGCAAAATTTCCTTCTACAAAAGGGTACTACAATCTTCCACAAGAGGGACTTCCACTACATAACGGAATTATCTTTGTCCAGTTTTTCAATTGGCATCAAATCTCATTATCTGAGTCGTTTCTAAAATTGATGCAACCCACGTCGATTTCAACCAACTTTAGCTACTCCATCTTCGTTTCCAACCACCCACAGCGTTGGCTCCCTTAAGAAGACACTATCATCAATGTTAGTGACCCAAACTATCAAAAAAGGTGTTGAAAGCATCGATACATATAGCCTGCATTATTAATCCCGAAGACGATACATCCAATGTTGATTTCCAGCAAATCCAAAGACTATCACTTCGATTCTGGCGAGGTACGACATCAGAAGAGGTTATTAGAAGCCATCTTCTTCATTTCCAGCGAGCTACAGCATCAGAATAGGGCTCCTTAGTTTCGAAACCAACTCTGCAAGACACGAAATATCATATATCTTCGGTGAACGAAAATAATGACTCCGCGACTTCAGGTTTCATCCCCAATTGCTCCTAGCTCATCTAACATGCATTTCGAGCATTGGAGAACTCAAGTGCAACCACCGCAGGCATTGAAAATGCTTTCCGACTACTTTAGTTAGGCCGGAAAACGCCGACAAGTTCTCTGGTGGTTTTGTACCCACCCTATCTCCACCTTCATTTTTGTGCAAGGAAGAAGACTGAGATTTTAGGGAATTGTCTTCAAAACAGTCTCTCTCCTTTGTTGTTTAGAAACTTAATCCTTTATAGAATTTTCAAAAGAGCCCCTACAACTTCATATTTGAAAACAACCCCTGTTAGAAAATTTTACAATCTGGTCCAAGTTGGAATTTTGCATAAAAATCCCTCTTCTTTATAGAAATTGTAGTTTAAACACTTTTTCTGAAATTTTAGAAAACTCCAACTTTAAAAATTACAAAGCTACCCCTGTCATAGTTGAACTTGCAACACAGCCAGAATCTTTCAAAATTTCCAGCAACTTCCACTTACAGAAATTGCAGTTTGGCACATAATTATTTGAGAAAGGTTGTTAGAGCTCCATTATTTTGCTTGCTTTGGTAACATTATTTAGCATCTTTAAATTTATTACTTTAGTGTGAAATTTTATATTGTAATAGCATCCATCTTTGTGCTTTTGAATTGCATCATCCATTCATTCTAAGTCACTTATGTTGTACCTATCATGGTTACCAATACATAACTTGCAAGTACAGTTGAAAAATTGCTCCCAACCTGTGATCTCCTAAATGAAAAATATGACTATCTAGATCAAAATTGTAAGACCTTATCCCTAGAACAAGTCAACTTTACTAAGTCCTTGTCTTATATGGAATATAAACTCCAAAACTAATTTCACATACAATTAGAAGTTCAAACTCTGTCCATATTAGAGCATCTAGGACAATGTCCTGTTAATGATTTTAGGACAGATTTTCCAGGACCTAATGCAGGTCAATCTTCTCACAATGGCATAATCAAAGTCCCATAAGACTGCACCACCAACATAGAGGTATTCTCCATCTTCCAAATACACTTAAGGGTCATCATCAGTCTACAAGTCTTGGTAGAGAGTTTACAGCAAGAGTCCAGAAGGTTTTCCAAATATTAGATAAACACAAGTGATCAAAATTTGGCAAAAAAATAGGGTTTCAGTACTAGGCTTCCCACATCAACCACGACAAAATGTGGTAGTTGACCGTAAGCACTTCTTTGGGGATATGATATCACCAAAAAGGTTAAGATTGATATATCTAGTTTTGATGGACGGTTTGATCCTGGTATCTTTATCGATTGAATAATTGAATTGGAAAGATTCTTTGAGTGTACAATATGACAAATGCACAGTGAATCCGATTTGCAAAGATAAAGTTGATAGGATCCGCCCAAATTATTAGTTAGGCGTGAAAAGGGACATGGAAGATGGTAAAGAGGCACATATCATCCACCACATAGGCTAAAATAAAAAAATTAATTAAAATTAAAATATATACCCCGTTTTCACAAAGACCAACTAATGGACCAATGGATGAGTTTAAGACAAAAAACCATAACTATCACCAATTACTATAAAAAATTTGATAATCACTTTTTGAGATATCAAATTAATGAGAAATGGTGGGTAATTCGTGCTAAATTCGTTAATGGTCTTAAACCTAAATTGAAACGAGAATTAATCTTCATACCCCATACACCCTCAAAGAGGCAGTTTATAAGGCTTTTGGAACTTGAGAAATATCAAAAGTCCCCAACCTTTAAACGTTTACTTCCCAAGCCGAGGAAACTTAACCAACTAGATACACATCTAAGTCAGTATCTAACCAAGGGATGAGTCCATAGAGGAAAGATAGTAGCAACCCTGTCCAAAAATTATCTAAGAATGCTAACTCTAATGTTGCATCAAATTTACATCCTAGATGTCAGAGGTTAATGTTTTAGATGTCATAGTAAGAGTCACACTACATCACATTGTCCTAATTGAACTCTTACAATAGAAACTGAGATAATTAAGGAATATAATAAGAGGGAGATAGATTGTAAAAAGCCCTTGCGTATTTTGGCTAAAAGAGAATTTGAAAAAGAGATTAAAGAGTTTGTTTTAATGTTGATGTTAATAGGAAAGTTTGAGTCTACTGTTTGTTGAGAGAAGTCTATTGTTGAATCATCTGAAGTTACAAATCTTTTGAATGAATTTAGGGATGTGGCCCTTGAAGAATTACCAAATGAATTACCACCTATGAAGGATAAACAACATGTTATTGACTTAGTTCCAAGATCACAATTGCTAAATTTACCATATTATCGAATGAATCCCAAGAAACGAGCTGAACTCAAATGGCAAGTTGATGAGTTGATCAATAAGGGTTTCATTCATGAAAGTTTAAGTCCATGTGCCGTACTTGCCTTGTTGACTCCAAAGAAAAATAGTCTTGGAGAATGTATATGGATAGTCGAGTCATAAATAAAATAACAGTCAAGTACAGATTTCCAATACCTAGGCTAGATGACATGTTGGACCAAATGATTGGCTCACAATGGTTTCCAAAATCGATGTTCGAAATGGATACCATCGAATCCAAATTATAACCAAAGATGAGTAAAAGACTGTTTTTACGACTCAAGATGGGTTGTAAGCCTGGTTAGTGATGCTTTTTTAGAATGTCAAATGCACCTAGTACTTTCATGAGAGCTATGACACATTTTATGACCTTTCATTAGAAAATTTTTAGTAGTCTATTTTAATGATATATTGATGTACAATAATTCTAAACAAGATCATCTTGTTAAAATTTGAAACATATTCTTGAAACACTTCAAGTTGAAAATTTATATGTTAATCGCAAGAAGTATTATTTTTTGCAAACCAATGTGATCTTTCTGAGGTATGATATATCAACTCATGGTTTTGCAATGGATCCTTCTAGAATGAGCATTATTCGAGATTGGCACAAACCTAAATCCCTTCATGAGGTTCGTACCTTTAATGGGTTAGCTAGGTTTTATAAGCGTTTCATTAGAAGTTTTAGTTTCATCATGACTCTTACAACTGATTGCATGAAAACATATGAGTTTTTAATAGTCTAAGTCTGCATCTAAAGTATTTTGTGAGATAAATAAGAGAATGATTGAGGCACCTCTATTACAATTTCTGATTTTTTCAAAAGTTTTAAGGTTGGATACTTCAGGAGTTGGTATTGGAGGTGTTTTAAGTCAAAAAGTTCATCTCATTGCATATTTCAGCGAGAAACTTAATAAAGCTAACCAAAGATATTCAAAATATAATAAAAAAAAATTACATTATAGTATAAACATTAAGGTATTGGAGTCATTACTTGTTACTTTAAGAATTTGTATTTTATTTTGATCATCAAGCGTTAGAATATCTGCAATCACAGTATAAACTTAGTGTCAGACATGCTAAGTTGATAGAATTTTTCTAAGAATATACTTTTGTTCTTAAGCATCATGAAAGTGTTGAGAACAAGACTGTAGATGCCCCCAATCATGTAATTGCAATCCTTCAAACCATGAGTGTCAATGTCACAGGTTTTGATAGGTTGAATGATGAGTATGTAACATGTTCAAAGTTTGTATTATTTTTCATGAGGTGCAAAGTGAAATCGTCAAGAGTATATTGAATTTATTGTCAAGGATGGTTATTTGTTTAAAGGTTCTAAATTATCTATTCTCAACACTTCATTGCGTGAATTTTTGATTTAGAAATTACATGCAAGAGGTATTACAAGATGTTTTAGTAGAGATAAGACATTGACTCTAGTTGAAGATAGGGTTTATTGACCTTCATCCAAATGGAATGTTGCTAAAGTTGTGTCTATGTATCGAATGTGTCAGCCAGCAAAAGCAAAGAAAAAGAAAAAGATAGGGTTGTACACACCATTATCTATCCTACGCTCCTTGGAAAGACATTAGCGTGGATTTTGTTCTTGGTTTGCCTAGAAGTCCTAGAGGGCTTGATTTTATTTTGGTAGTGATAGATCAATTTTCAAGGATAATTCATTTTCTACCATGTCAAAAGATTGTTAATGCATCATATGTGACAAAATTATTTTTTACGGAGATTGTCAGACTATATGATTACCATCTACTATTGTATCTAACAGAGATGTCTATTTTGTAAGTTATTTTTGGAAAACTTCATTGAAATTTTCTGGTAATAAACTGAAATTTTTTTCTGCATTTTACTCACAAACTTATGATCAAACTGGGGTTGTTAACCTAAGTATGGGAGATCTACTTAGGTGTTTGGTAAGTGATTACTTAGGTATTTGAGATTCAGTCATATCCATCGGAAAGTTTGCCTATAACAATTTTGTTAATAGATCCAAAAGAAAGTCACCATTTGAGATTATTCAAGGTTTTTCTCCTTGTGCTACCTTTGACCTTGTGTCTTTACCACCTGATATTCGTGTTTCTACTTCAGCCGATTCATTGGCACAACTTATTCATGATGTTCATGCCACTACACAAAGGAAAATTGCACTAAGTAATCAAAATTATAAGCTTGTTGTTGTTATGCACTGTAAACATCATTAATTAAATGAAAATAATTATGTTATGGTTCATATGCAACCTGAAAGATTTCCTAAAAATTCTTTTAAAAAGTTCCATGCACGAGTGAGCCAATGGTCCTTTTCGTATTGCACGAAAATTAGGACCAAATGAACTTGTTCTTAACTTGCCTCCGAGTATGAGAATTAGTTTAACTTTCAATGTGGAGGCTTTGTTTCCTTACAGAGTCACTTTCAAGCCTCCTCTTTTACCTGCAAGATTACTAAATCAATGGGTTTCTTCATCTTTTGATTTTGTTCTAGTTCTACCCCGACCATAGTTTATACCCATAGATCATATTGAGAGTATTCTCCAAGATAAGATTATTACTTTTCTTTAGACTAACTTCATAGGTATCTTGTTAAGTAAAGGAATAAGCGTAATGCTACATGGATATCTGAAGAGGAGATACAGATGTTGGATCCAAATTTGCTTGAGTATTATCATCATACTAACTCTCCAGTGAAGTATTCTTCCAAGTTTGGGAGAATTGATAGAGATCGTGATATGTACCCAATTCATACTTATTATAGGCATAATCGTAGAAATTAGGGTTTGTTTATTTGATTAGTGATTTTTAAAATATTGTTTGGTTTATATTATTATTTTCGGTATTTTATTTGTTATATAAATTTTTAAGATTTTGCTTTTGAGTATATAAATAAGGTAGCTTGTATCGGAGTTTATTAACACTTTAATTATTGAAATTTAGTACTTCTGTTTGCATTAATTCTCCCTAAATTCTTTTCTATTTCTCTCATTTCTTCCCTTCTTATCCCCTTGAAAGGATTCTTCTTCTTTCTTCTCTTTTCTTTCTACTTGTCTTGCATCACTCGGGGACCTTGTTCAGCGGCATACCAAACAGCTTAATCAATGACCGAACAATTGTAAGAAGCTAAAGACTACCTAACTAAGGCAACCAAACGAATAAAGAAATTTGTTAATCGTGATAAAAGCTTTCAAGAATCCAAGTGGAAGATAAGGTGATGCTAAAGCTTACTCCCCTAGTTTGGAGGAAGATTAGCAAGAAAGCAATATATCATGAGTTAATTCAAAGGAATGGTAAACCATTCGAAATCACAAGGCGGATTGGGAAGTTGGCTTATAGGTTGGATCTTTCTAAGAGGTATCATCTTTACCCAGTATTTTATGTATCCTTTCTCAAGCATTTCCATGAGGATGCACAGGACAGTGACAAGACAGCATCCGAAAGAGCTCCACCCACAGTGCGAGCTCCATTCGAGAGGGAAGTTGAGGTCATTCTAGACAGAAGAATAGAAAACTATAGCAAAATGAATAGACGGACCTACTACCTTGTAAAGCGGAAAGGAGCTCCAACAGCGAAGGCTAGTTGAGAAAAGGACATAAACTTGTGGCAATTTGAGGATGTTGTCTAGTGGTACCTGCAATTGATGAGTGCATCAAAGAGTTCGAGTGGTAGAGGCCTATAACACCCTTGCGTTATGGATTGCTTAATGGACAAGCGACGTAATCACTCACACAAAGCGAGTGATGCATTTTGGCAAAGAAGAATGTTAGACGATTCCTTCGTGAACCATGAGACAGTTCCAAGGTAGGATCGCGGACGTGAGTTGCATCGTTAGTGCGAAATGCATCGTGGACGCTCAATGAGGATCAAGGAATCATGGCATTAAAACTGAAGGTACATTGTACTAATTCATTTCCATGTGGTTGGCACAAATGGCAATGAGGAGCTTGCTAGGAGCTCATGTGGTATACATATGGCGCACATGTAGGATGGGTTTGGACCAAGTCCAAACGGTTATAGTGATGTGGACCACTAGCTCCTTTTAAAGAGGGAGTGGTTGGATGGATGGCACCTATGACCTAGTCTTGGGACACATGGCCTATAACTAGAGGGTTTATGACATATGACTTAAGGAGTGAGAGAACATTGGACACTTGTCTTCATGAGGTAGCTCTTAAAAATATATAAATACCACATGAACTTCACTTGTTTTGGCTCTTGAAGGGTCAATGATAGTATTGTGGTGAAGTGTGAGCAAGTGACTATACATCCAGGTAGTTCTCCCACCACTTCACTTGTTTTCCTATAACTGTTTGTGCTTCCTTTACTTGTTGCTTTCAATTCATTTCATCTTATTAAACTCTGTGTGCTGAGAAAAGGCTTCTATGGTGATAGACCCTTAGGTCAGTCTAGCGATACAGTACTATACAGAGTTCGCACCTGTGACACAATTTACATTGGAAAATAGGGCAATAGAGAGTGGGGTGGAGGAGAACGGCATCCAAAGAGGTGGGAGGAACATGTAGATGGCAAAGTGAAGGTGGCACACTTGGTAGTAGAGTGAAAAGGGTTGGTGGGTTCTCCTACAGGGTTTTCATTCACTTTGAAATGCAAAGGGGAGACAGAAACACACCTCTCGAAGCTCCTTTTCAATTTATTTTTTTCCAAACTAGCAAACTGGTTCAAATTTGACCACCACTTCGTCCAGTTCTTTAGGCAAACTGTGAACCACTGTGAATCAAACCAGCTATGTTTCTGGTTCCCAGCTGAACTGGTCAAACTGTCTAGTTTGGCCCAGTTATTACACCATTGGTATTTTTCCCATTTGCAAGAGAAGAAAATTTCCATTCCATGGACATTATGCAACATATGAACAGAAGTCCTATCAATAGTTGGAAATGAAGCATATGATCAGGATCTTCTAATAATGGCTGACAAGAAAATTAATAAAAAAATTAATTACTAAGGTAAGCCTAATATACCTAATATAACCCAGAGAATGATACCATTAACCAGTGCTTCGGTGTCACAAATTACATGCTCAGAGATACCCAACAGCCAGGCCAACTAATTTACCATCCAGTGGTAATTTCCATCTTGTTATTCATGTGATCCACCCAGTGAATAGGGCCACCTAGACATGCACTTAATGTAAAACTAGTCTGGTCTGATACTCTGATTTATCACATGGGCTGCACCAGTCCTGTTTTACTAGACTCTTCTATTAAAGCCATTGTTTCTAATGACACACTTCACCATCTAAGAAAATCCAGAATATTTCTGCCATAGATGGTCTTCATGATAAACTCTAAGTAGGCAGATTGGATATTGCACACAGTATGTTTAGGTTGGATCTTATCCCCAAGCCAGAAAATAATATGCATCCATACTTATATACAAGATGCATACGCAATGATCCAACAAAGCTGATCTTTCAGGGAAATTCCCAACCAACCAAGCTCTGCTAGACCACCACAAATGTGTGTAAATTCATTGTATCCAATGGATAAACCCCCCAAGGTTTTTCCATTGAAGGCTCAGTAAACAGCTCCATGTATGGCAATTTCATAAATTAAAGGAAAAAAAAAAGGATTATTCCAGCTGACCATCAAGTGGTTCCCATCATGTTAGGGAACATATCAAGGGAAATAGAGTCAATCAAGAGGGCCACATACAAGAAAGCAATTGGAATAAGCATCTACTTTTCCATGTCCTAGTTGAATCAACAATATGCTCAAGGGGCTTCTTGGCTGCAGAGACACATGCAGCTGGACAGACTTCTTTGGAAAAACAAGACCAAATTAATCTTGATCATGTGTTTCATCATGATTGTCAAGAGACATGCCAATTTGCTTTTTTTTAGAATGTAATCCAAACCATCAAGACCAGGTTGTTTGCTGTTTATAAAAATTTTATACAGACAATTTCAAGCTAAATAAAATTAACATGAATTTTATAGGCTCAAATAACAAAGATCCACTCTATACATTAGATATGTCCTTCTATTTTTACAGTCAGAAATGACATAGCAGGTAAGGACAGGTCCAGTGAGCTCAAGTTGCGAAAAAAAATTGAAAAATATCAATTATAATTGATCACTCAAATTGTCTAAAAATAAATGAAATTTTCAACTTTAGTTCTCTTTATAGGGTCTGTACTACACAATTTCCTTTGAAACCAGTTTTCATAGTGGTATAAGATGAGTGGATGCATATGAATAAGATGAGTATAACCGAAATGAGGATGTTAAATTCGATGAGTAGGAAAATAAGAAAAAATAAAATTAGAAGTAAAGAACTTTGAGATAATCTGCAAGTAGAATCTATAAAGGGCATACCCGATGCATGAAGCTCCCACCAATGCAAGATCTAGGGAAGGTGAGATGAACCCAGCCTTACCTTCATTTTTTACTATAAGCAATTAGTAATAAAATGAGGGAAAGTCAAGTTACGTGGTTTGGCCATGTCCAATAAAAACCAGAAACTAAGCTAGTTTGGAGTAAGTTATTCAAGTAGAAGGATATAAGAGAACAAAAAGAAGGCAGAGAAAAATATGGTTATAGGTGATCAAGAAAGATACAAAAGTGTTTGGGCTTACTAAGGGCATTGCTGAAGATTGCCAGGAAGGGTGCAAGAGGATCCATGTAGCTGACCACAATTAAGTGGAAAACAGCTTATAACAACAATGATGATTATGATAATGATGACCTGTTTTCATAGGACTTCAACATACATGTGCGGACTATATTGGATTTTGTGTCAAGAGCATACAGAAAAATGTTGAAGGGCCATAACAGTCATATGCTTGGAAAAGTATGTCCCAAAACTTGTGCTTGCAACCAGTTCCCGAGTCTTTCACTTGGGACTGAGCTTCATGGGACATGGTTATCAGTTGCCCAATATATCGCTAGCATGAAACCTAAATTTCGCAAAAAGGTATCAGGTAGCATAGACCATCAGAAAGCTTTTTTTTTTTTTCAGAAAAAGTTCAAAGCATGCATTGTATATATACATCACTGTTAGGAGTTTGAGCCTCAAAAAACACCTTCCATTTAATTATCTGATTGAGAATCTCAGGTTCACAAACAGCTTTCGCATCCTCAATGTTGCCACCTTCTTCTAACTTCTGCAAAGCTGTCCGAACAGCCTGCAAACATAAATATTAGCATATGTACAAAAAGAAACTGAACTTCTAAATAAAAGATAAGTCTACTAAACCACTCACTTTCAAGAAGAAATACCTCAACAAAATGCTCCACCTTTCCTTGTGTGATTGTCTTGTCAATGTTTCTTGAAAAGTGCAAGTATGTAGATGGCAGTTTTTGTTTTGATATGATGTCTTCCAATGATAATGAGGATGCAGACTTCTTCACCAAAGCTAATATCCTGCATTGGAACAGAATCGTGAACACAGGAATGTGTTTCAATGCATTAAAAGCGAAAAGGCAATCTACTTATACAATCCAAAAGTAGCATTTCAAGTCCTTCCAGTGCTACCCTGATCACTCCTCAAGGCAAGGCAACCACACATCCACCATAGCTAAAACCTGAGTTAATCTATTCACCAGGTCCGCTAAATCACATGTTTCTCAACCATCCACTTCTCCTAAACAGGGTTTGTTGGAAGATTAAGATATTAAATTCAATGTCTTCCATCAGCTCTGAGGCTTTTAGAGCAATGCTGGAATCTCTTAAAAGACATAGGCTGTTTGGGAACAACACAATGCACATTACTGATAGGTCCACTCATCCATGGAGCCAACCAAAGTAGTAGGATACCATATCTGGAGCTAGCAAGTAGCCATTTCCTAACTCAAATTCAATATATTCCACCGTCTCTGAGGCTTTTAGAGTTGTGCTTGAATATGTTAAAGGATACGCTGTTTGAGAACCACACAATGCACATTTTTGGTTGATACACTCGTCGATAAGTCAATCAAAGTAGTAGAATACCATATCCAGAGCTAGCAAGCAGCTATTTCCAGAATAAACTCTCAAGTTAAATAGATTTTGCTGCTAAATAAAGGAATAAGGAAATTAAACAGTGTAAGAACCAAAATTTTTTATAGAAAAATGCCCATCATTTATTGCAAGAATCTTACTTTTTTTCTGCTTCGCCTTCTTCTACAGGTGATGGAATGTTTGATTTCTTCATGACAGTAGGAGACAAACTCTTTTCAACTTTACCACTAGGCATGCCCTTTTCCTTTGAATAGACAGGCATTTTCTCCCCTCTCACACTTGTATTGCTCTCATCTGCTAATGGTGACTTGTCAGCTTTTACCAAGACTGGCTTGGTACGAGGCATCAAAATATTTTTAGATGCATCAGATGTCTTGGATTTCTTTTGTAGACCTGATCCTTGACAGGACAATAGTCTATCATCGCTTGTCATAGAATTGCCATCTTTTATGGGTAAGGACCCCTTCACTAAGTTCCTTACTTTTTTTGTGACTGACCTCTCTCTTGAAATATCCTTAGAAGCTGCATCTTCCTTCTTTACCAGAATCTTTCCTTTGCTCATTTGCAAAGGTGAAGGATACGCTATTTTCTCCCCGCCATCAGGGAATATTATATGATTTCTTATAGGTGTCCCAATGTCAGGTTCGATCTTATGCTTCCTGGTTGAATATCATGACGTAAAAAATGATCTCAGAGATAAAAACCCAAGTGACGATAGCTAATGAAAACAACAATAAAAGAACCATGAGGGCCTTTTACGAGATTGTGTCTCCCATTGGTGCATCTTGTTGAAATGCCTTCACCCTGTTTTTTTGAAATGCATCTATTTTGAATGTGTACCAAGGGAAAAACCCCATGATCTCTGGACAAATAGATTGAGACCAGTGTTTGGGTGGCCCAGAAAAAAGATATTATCGTTCTATTAAAGATATTATATTTTCCGGGAACCTTATCAGAAAAATAGAAAAAATAGAAAAATGGAGAAATTTTGAGAGATTTTCAATGAAAAATAATTAAAAATTAGAGATTAATTAAAAATGAAAAACTGTTTGGATGAAAAGCAATTTTCAAAATATGTAATCAAGTTGATATTATCATGATTTAAAGCCTCAAAGTGTTGCATTTGGGGGGAGATATTGATTTAGGCTTTTTCCCCAAAAATCCCTTTTTAAAAATAAATAATGAAAAAGATAAAAAATCTGTAAAGAAAAATAATTTTTTTGAAAGATCTATCATCTTGAAAACATTATCAAACACAGATAATATCAATTATTTTTTTTTGAAAGATCTATCATCTTGAAAACATTATCAAACACAGATAATATCAATTTCAGGCTCAATCAAACGATTTAGGGAAAATCTCTAAATTACATGTCCTTCCCCAAATATTCAAAAAATCCCTAAATCTATCAACGATTGTTTTTTAAATCTGTATTCAATGCAAAAACATATTACAATACAAAAACAACCAATTTTAAATGCAAAAAATAAAGAAAAGGTGAAGAAATCTTACTGTTTTCTCGAAAACAAATTCTTATGCCCAAACCCCAAAAAAGCTAAGTTTGATCTTGCAAGTGTTGTTTTTCTTCCATGAAATCAAAATGAAAATTTCAAAACTTCTTGTTCTTTGTGGGAGAGGGGATTTCACAACTAAAAAAATGGGTTTAGGGGTGATGGAAAGGAAAACAGCATTCGCATGGAGGTTTTTACACCTCAATTCGATTTTATTGTTTAGGACCATGACAAAATCGATATTATCACAAGATTTTGTTGATAAAATGTGATAATAGTGATAATAGCATTGATATTACTGATATTTTTGTGTAAAACATGGATAATTTCATTCAAGTAACTTAATTTATCATTAGGATGATAAAACGATATTATTGATGATAGTATCATCAATAATATCGATATTAAGAATGTTGATTGAGACAAAATCTTGATAGAGCATTATTCAAGATCATCAAAAACTTACTTGCAGTAAATCAAGATACGATTTGGAATAAGATCATCCCAAGCCCTCAGTTCATTACTGTCATCTTCTTTATCTTCAAAAGAGATTTCACTGAGTAAAGAAAGCCAAAAATCAGCAACTCATAAACAACTGCCCATGCACACATTCATGCACAAAAGTATGCAACCAATCCCATCTGGAGGTATAGAACATAGGCAATGATGGTAACAATTGCATATCAAACAGGACGCAGCAAAGAATTAGAAAAATACTAGGGCAAGCACTTCCGGTGATATGCTGTTGGACAGCGTCTACAGAGAGCAAATTGCAATTCCCAAACCTCCTTATTTTCTCCTTTTTTACACTGAAGGCATTTGTGAACTGGGCATGTAAATGGTTCCCCAGCAGCAATCTTTTTCTGGTGCAATTCAACCTCATCATGTCCTAGATGAAGTAATTTTGCAACACATTCTGGATGATAGAAATTGCCGCAGGTTGCGGAAACACAGGGGAAGACCTGAAAGTCATACCGCTACAAAGAATTAGCACCTTCGTTTGAAGCATAAAAAATGTAGATGTTTCAGTTAGCAGCATAAAATGTCTAAAGACGCCATTAAACCTAACTGACAGCTAAAATGATAGTAAATTAAACATATTCACATGATTACAAATACAAATTGATACAAAAGCCAATCTTACCACAAGAACCACCAGCTAAGATACTCACTTGAATGGGATTGGGAATCTAACTGGAAACTGCTGATGTAATACATTTTAAGCATTTTGATTTAAATGCTGGGACCCAGTCATATCCTACTCTATTGTAACTTCTT
This sequence comes from Pouteria campechiana, assembly GCA_036873735.1. Lineage (NCBI taxonomy): Eukaryota > Viridiplantae > Streptophyta > Magnoliopsida > Ericales > Sapotaceae > Pouteria > Pouteria campechiana. The sequence continues at coordinate 33,176 of JAYJMB010010973.1, forward strand.
GAAGCATCCTTTGGTATAGACAAAATGATTAAATTCTTCAATGAGGATTCTGAAGAAGTTAAAAGAAGCATAAACCACAAAACATACACTAAGAAGCACACTTAGAACTCAAACGAATTAAAGCAGTATGAAAAATACATTTACCTTGTGCAAGGGCTTAAAGTATGAGAAGATCAACAACAGCACAATAGCTATGTGATAAAACCAAAACGACTTCATAAACCAGAAAATAAATAAACACATGCACAAACATCACACCCAAGAATAAAAAGTCATCCATGGGGAAAGTGCTGCCTTTGGCACCCATGGGGCTCCCAGCCCCCTCTGTGATTAATATTTGTGTACCTTTTCAACATTACCTACAAAAAAAACTGATCATTACCTGCAAGAAAAACTGTTCAACGATCCAATGCATTTACAGAAATGGCAATATGGTTGTAAGGTGCCCCCTTTTGAGACAACTTGAAGCTTAGTGACTTTGTGCCTATGCATCACTATGGAGAGAACTCATGATCTTCATGTGTCAGCTTTGGGAGATGACATGAATTTCTGCAGGGTTCTTTGGCCAGGATTGTTTTATGTCGCCCCAGCAACGTCCATTTTGCAACATGCTATTACTTTGGAAAACCTAGTTTCCACTTAAATTGGGCATGGTTTGTGTATTCCAGAAAAGTTTGGATGAACCAGCCACAATGAAGATTTATGTCAAACCCTATTAAGGCAAAACTGACAACATAGTGCCCCATACCAAATTCATATAGAACAAGATTGCTCTTGCAGAATAAGAAAAAGGAAAGACTTTGGAAGAAAGTGGTAAACCCAATCTATGGGGGAAAAAGAAGGGAGGAATTTGAGAAGGAGAAATGAAGAATTTAAAAGAAAGACAAAGGATCCTCTCGAGGGCAAGAAGAGAATTTTGGAAGAAGAAGAAAAGTGGAACTTGAGAAAAAGAAAAAAGAATTAGAGAGAAAATAGATGTCAGAAACTTAGCATTCCAAAATCAAATTTAACTGAACTAAACTGAACTGTCACAATCCTACTACATGACTCTCTATTTATAGAAAATCTATATACAGAATAAAACCCTAATTTAACCACATCAACGAAAACCATAAATAAAGTAAAAATAATAATAATCGTATAAACCATTTGCGAAGTTGATCAATATTTTGACAAATTAAGCAATTGAATACTTAAAATCCAAAATAAAATATCCCTAAAAATATGCAAAAAAAAAAAATAAACTCTAATTCATATGCATCAACATCATTGCTCTTATTGTGTTCTACATCACAATTGGGTAAGCATTCAGCAAAGCTAGCGCACATGGAGTTTTTGAAACCAAGGATTCGTTTGGGGGAAAAAAAAGAGAAAAAAAAGGAGGTAGGGAAGAAAAAAGATAAAAAGTGATAAAAAAGAGAAGGAATGATGTGATTTAATAGGGGCTAATGATTAAAATAAAATGAATAACGACAAAAGAAGTAAACTTTTTGTACTAAAAGTATGAAAAAATGATTGAAATAATGAAAAAATAAGGTTATTAGGTAATTAAGATGTCAAGTCACATTAAAAAGTGTGAAAAAAGTGGTGGAAAAAGGTGGAAAACTTTTCCAACTTTTTGACACTTTTTAATGTGATTTAGTATCTCAATTACCTAACGACACTACTTGTTATTATTGCTTATATTTTCAATCATTATTTTATATCTTTTCATACAAAAAGCTTGCCTCTTTTGTCTTTATTCACTTTGTGGAAAAGGATGAAAAACTTTTCCAACTTTTTTACTTGTTACCAAATAGAGCCCAAGTGTCAGTCTCTTCAAAGGTTGGTTTAGCATCTTAAGGAAACTGGCAAATGTCTCTACATGAAAACCCATCTATGATGATGGCACCCTAAATTCATCAAATTTTTGAACTCGTTTTTCTCAATCATATGAATGAATAAATCGCATGCTCTGCAGGAATGATATTAAAGCGTCTATCACATGGAAGGTAAACAGAAGCTCACACACCCCTAAACAACAAGCACCCTCCAAGACCAACTTTCTCATAATAGGTTGCTTCACTTGGATTATTCTCTCATAATAGGTTACTTCACTTTGATTATTCCCATCCATAATAATGTCCTGTTTGTTAACAATGAAAAGGGAAGGAAATCTCTTTTCCTCCATTTCCCAACCTTTTTCATTGAGGTGATATTTAACTACCTCTACTTACCTCTAACAACCCGACTTTTTACTTATTATTACCTATATTTTTAATCATTACCAATGTTGTTAAAACCAAATCGATAATCGAACCAATCAATCAACCGGTTCAATTCGATCCAATGCAACCATTTGTTTAAACCAGATTAAACCGCAATACTTTTTATAATTATAATATAATAATTTATTTATATTATTTTAAATTATATATGATTTTTTCATATTTTTTTAAAACATGATTCAAATTAATGCATATTTTAAATGTTAATTAAAATTATTTAGATGTGAATGTGTATATTTTTATCATGTACCTTCAAATACATTTGTATAAAAATCACCTTGAAAGTTGGAATGTTTCCCTGTTTGGACAAGAATTCATTGCATTTACGTCTTTCTAAGTCATTGTCTCAACACAGCACTGCAATCTGAAGCCTGGATATTGAACCGCCAATTGGCATGAATCAGACCGGACATATGACCGGTTGGTAGTTGGACACTCGGCCTATCCAATCCAATTCTTATAACACTGATCATCACCCCAAATATTTTCATTTAAAAACTATCTATTTTATCCTTATTCACTTTCGATCATTACCACTGATCCCATCACATCATTTCCTTCCTTTTTTCCCTTTTCTATATTTTATTTTTCCTCCTCCTTTTCTTGATCCTCGGACAGACCCTAAATGCTTAGATGAAATTATCTTTTTGATGTTTCTACCCACACAACAAAATTTTGCATCAAAACCTCCATAAAGATAAAATAAGTAAATAAATAAGCATTTTGAGAGAGTAAAATAAACCTCTGCGCCATTGGATTTGTCAGATGAGCCCAATTTGCCACAAGCAAAACACTGGTGTTTTTTATATTGGCAATTTGCACAGAGGAAGTTCTGAATTGCCTGGTATCAAGCGAATAATATGATAGTAAATACCCAAATTTTTTGAAGACAAACAAAAACAAGGCATATAATAAATAGTAGGAGAGCTTGACAAGGGCACATACTTTTACTTGAGCCTTAGAGATCCCAAGAGATTCGCAAGAAGAGTCAACACCAGCATCTTTAGTGGCATGGAATGACCTCAAACACCTCCCCTCACAACTGTGTAAAGAGGATAAGAAATGAGCAGGTCACCAATATATAGAGAAAAAACTAAGGGTAACTGATAATTCATGTCAACTTGACACAATAACACACTTTCAGCTTGAAGATGGCATGATATCAACAGGGAAAAACCAAAAGTTAATGATAAAGAATAATGTAAACCATGAAGATTTTTCAAATTTAAATTTGGATTCATCAGTAGAAAAGTTTACATAACAACTGCAGTTCAAGAGAACATTTTATCGTTCTGAATCTTTTCCACCAACAGCTTAGCCCTAGAGAAAATTAAATAACTGCCAAACAGTTAACATAACATGAAGCTTTTAAGTAAGAAAAGGCTATGAACCAGTAAGAGAATTTAAATACAGTGAACTGCTGAGTCACCTGTTTTGAAAAGTCATTCTTGATAAACAGGGAACACTGCAGAAGTAGTGTCTAAAAAAAAATGTTTACAAATATTGCATTTTTTTCCAAGACCTGCTATACACTAAGGTAATGACAGAAAATGAGTAAGCCCATGTCTTTCATTAATAGTTTTCTAACATTTCTTTTCTTTCTTAACAAAAGACTTCTAAAATTTAAAACTTCAATCAGCTATCCTAATAAAACCAGCAAGAATACAAATTAGGACAAGAGAAGAAATTTGACGTAGTTAAACAAAGAAATAAAATAATACCATGCAGATACATCTAATAAACCTTGAAATATGCACAAGTACGACTGCCTCTTAACTTTCATAGCCGATGGGATAAAGAGTTAGAAGCAATCAAAAATATTCATCATAAAACGAGTACCCCATTTCATAGCTGTGGATTGCCGGAACCAAAAGGCAGACATATACCTCAAATTAGAGATACCAAGGTAGCTACATATAGTTGCAAACAACATTCAAACTATCCACATCTCCAGTAGCTTCATTACACAAAGGAGTTACTTCCTGCAGGTGGAATCAGCTTTCGTACATTCTCACATATGCATGGGCTGTGGTAGAAATTTCAACCACAAATTTCTACCATAGCCTAATTACATTATTTGCAACATACCTAATGATCCAGAAATTGCAAAAATTATCCACAATAAAAACCAAAATCACATTTACATGAACAGTGAGTTTTACGAACGGTTTTGAATATTTTTCTAAACTTCTTGATTTTTTTATTTTATGCATATCTTCATATACATGCATTTTTTCATAAATCCAAGCCATAGGATATACTTTAATTAGTGAGAGCTTCAATTTAAGCCCAATATTCAATATGTAATTTTCACAATTGCAAGAAATACATAAAAATGCGTCTCTAACGTACATATCATTTAGTTACAGATCACTAATCATTTCTCATCCAAAATTCATGAAATTCACATGGTATCTAAATACATGTATAACAGACATAATAGACAGTTTAGATTCATAATCCAAATTTTACAAATTACCCAAAATTAGCGTTTTTGTTTGGATAATGTTTTAACTTAAAATATTGGATTTTTTCTGTCCGTCTAATACGTATGGTCTAGATCCATTCGGCTTCCTGTTTTTCACATAAATGTTGCATGTACTTCGCATTCATTCCGTCTAACATGATATATATAACAACATATTATGCATACGAATTTCTTATATCAAAAATTGCATAAAACAGGAGGATTTATCCCGCTTACCTCTGTGAAGGCTTCTGATATTCCTTCTCTCACGATCACAGCTACCACAGCGATCCAGAGCCTCCTCTCTTCTCTCCTACAGCTTCTCTCTTCTTTCTCTCCTAAATTTGTCAAGGATCGAGAAAAATGGACGATGCAACTATCCAGCTCAAATAGAGCATACCACCCCATGCCAACCGGATCGATGCAAATGTTGTCCCCAACCCAAGCTTATCATGCCGATGCCCCTCCCACAAGCCCCATGTGGGAGGGTGTAATAGGTATTTTACATTTTCTCTTCATTACAAAAGTTTCGTTATTGAAACTTGCTATAAATGTGAGGGAAAAGGTAAATCAGGGTAAAGTTGTCGCATATCCTCCACGAGTTCCCACGTGACCTCTTTCTCACTGTGGTTACTCTACTGAACCAAGAGATGCTTTGTTGTCCTCTCTCTAAGTTGTCTGTCACAAACATCAAGTATCTAGACCGGTCGTTCCAGATATATCATGTCCTCCTCAAACTGAAATTGCTCTGCATGCAATGCATGAGAAGAATCTTCTACATACTTTCTCAACTATAAGATGTGGCATACATTGTGGACTCTAGATAATGATGGCGGTAAAGTCAGCCGATATGAGACTCCACCAATGGATTCCAGAATCTCAAACGACCCAATAAAACGATGCGACTCCACCAATGGATTCCAGAACCTCAAACGACCCAATAAAACGAGGAATTATCTTTCTCTTTACTCTGAATCTCATGACTCCACAGGTGGGTGAGACTTTCAAGATATATGATCTCCGACTACAAACTGGAGATCCCTACGCTTCCCGTCTGCATATTTCTTCCGTCTATCCTGTGCAACTACAAAACGTTGTCTGATTATTCTCACTGTATCTGTAGCTTGCTAAAATAACTCAGGTACCAAGAGTTTCTTCTCACCAACCTCATCCCAATATAAATGTGTGCGGCATCTCTTACCATACAAGGCTTCAAAAGGAGCTACACCAATGCTAGCCTGATAACTATTATTATAAGCAAACTCCGCCATTGGCAGGTGACGATCCTAAGTTCTTCCGAAATCTAAGACACAAGCTCACAACATGTCCTCTAGGATCTAGATCGTCCTTTCAGACTAGCTGTCACTCTACAGGTGATAAGCTAAGCTTAGATGCAATTCTGTCCCCAGAGCCTTCTGCATGCTCTACCAGAATTCTAACACGAATCGACAATCTCTATCTAATACAATGGAGACAGGCACTCCATACAATCTAACAATTTCCCGCATGTATAACTCGGCCATCTGATCAGCATTGGAGGTCATACGGTATGGCAAGAAATGAGTTGATTTGGAATTTCTAGAGGTTGTAATAATCCTGCTGGCCTCTGATGATCCACCTTCACCTGCTGACATACTAAGCACTGAGTCACAAACTGAGAAATTTCTCATTTCATATTGTTCCACAAAAAATTCAATTTGAGATCCATATACATCTTGGTACTACCTCGATGTATAGAAAATTTTGACTAGTGTGCCTCCTCTAGGATCTCTCACAGAAGAGCATCCACACTCGGCACCACCAATCGTCTGTAGAATAATAGAACACCGTCTGGTCCATACTAGAACTCAATCTGTTCTCATCAATCCAATTTGTCGCAAATCTCTCAAACAAATGGATCTTGCTTCTGAGCAGTCTTAATTCTGCCTACCAGTGTTGGTCTGATCTCTAGAGCACATAATTGTCTTACCTCCATTTGAGGCAACACCTCTAGTTGTAAACTTTCCATCTGATGAATCAACCGCATCTGACTGATGACTAGGGCTGCCACTCCTGCACGAGACTTTCAACTCAATGCGTTTGCCGCTACATTACCTTTACCAGGATGGTAATGAATAGTGATATCATAATCCTTTAGTATTCTAGCCATTTCCGATATCATCCTTTAGTATTCTAACCATTTCCTTTGCCTGAGATTCAACT
>JAYJMB010010973.1:40121-97943 GCA_036873735.1 Pouteria campechiana
GTGAAAATCTGTCTTCTCACCATACAAGTAGTGCCGCCAAATTTTCAAAGCAAACACTACTGCTGCAAGCTCCAACTCATACGTAGGATAATTCTGCTCATACGGCTTCAGCTGACGTGAAGCGTCTACTATCACCCTACCATTCTACATAAGGACATACCCAAGTCTCTTCTTGGAAGCATCACTGTATACCACAAAATTTCCTCCATTGTCCGGTAACGCCAACACCGGAGCTGAGGCAGGACGATTTTTCAATTCCTGGAAGCTTTTCTCGCATACATCGGTCCACAAACTTTGTATTTTTGTGTCAATTGCGTCATTGGTACCGCAATAGTGTAGAAATTTTTCCACAAATCGTTTGTAATAACCTGTCATTCCCAGGAAGCTACGGATTTCTGTCACAGTAGTCAGTCTCCCCCAGTTTACTACTGGTTCATTTTTTGTTGAATCTATAAAAATCCCTTCACCACTAATCACATGCCCAAGGAAAGAAATACGGTCAAGCCAGAAATCACATTTCTTCAACTTAGCGTATAATTCATTCTCCCTCAGAACTTGCAATGCTACTCTTAGTTGCTCTGCATACTCTTCCCGATTCCTGGAATAAACAAAAATATCATCAATGAATAAAACCACACATTTGTCTAAGAACTGACGAAATACCCGGTTGATCAAATCCATGAAAGTTGTCGGAGCTTTTGGCAGACATCACCAGAAATTCATAGTGGCCATATTGAGTGCGAAAAACAGTCTTTGGTGTGTCTTCCTTTTGGATTTTCAGCAGGTGATAACCTGATTGAAGGTCAACTTTAAAGAAAACAGTCGATCCTTGCAGTTGGTCGAACAAATCATCAATGCGAGGAAGAGAATATTGTAAAATACCGATTACACCATTATTTTGAATAACGGTGTCGAAGGGCGTATCGGCTCCCTTAAAAACCTATACAATACAGCCATATTGTATCGGTATCGAACTATATTTGATAGTTTTTCCTTTTATGCAAAAATATTATGAAAAAATTCAAAAAATTGAGAAAAGAAAGTATGTATAATTTTTTTTGTATTTTGCAAATATAAGTAATGGTGTATCGGTCCATTATTTATAAGGTAGTTGTTTACATCTTTATATGTTAAATCATCAAATTCAAATGAAAATTCACAAATTTAAGAAGTATGAAGCTATGAGCATTTAATAAAGCAAGCACAAATATTCAACATCACAACTTTAAAATAATTAACAATTTAACAAAATTAAATAATTTAAATAAATAATCTTTTTACCTTGTTACCATCAAAATGAGTGCCTAGCAGGTTCTTCATCACTGTCATCCTCATTATTGTTATTACCACTAAGATTTTTATGATTTAAAATAATAAATGGATTTTCTATTTTTTTAATCTTGAAATTTAAAAATTATGGAAAATTATGAAAAAATATTATGAAAAAACATAAAAATGTTCTTTTAAATCATTTAAGATTTTATGAACAAAAACTTGAACATTTTAAATATTTCTTTAACAAATCGGAATAAAAAATCTATAAGAAAATGAAAAAATAAAAAATAAAACTAAATCAACCAGATTTAGTTCTATTTGGGTTTCCCCCTTCAAATCAAAAGCAAATATGAATTTTAAATGCATTTGAATGCATAAAAATAATTGTTTTGAAATTCCTCTAAACGCCAAACATAAACTCTGATCTTCAATTTCATTTTAAATCTGCAACTATTTCTTTATTTGAATATTGCATTAGTGTCGAAACAACCTTGTCTTTCCACCACTTGAGTCAAATATTTAAACAAAAGAGAATTTAATTGTTGAAAATCTCAAACTTTAGGTTCATCAAACCTGAAACCCTTTTAATCATCCAGACTAGTTGAAGAAGGGGTTTTGATTTAAGAAAATGCCTTTGGGGAGTTAGAAATAGCAAAAAAAACCTTAGAAAAATTTTTCTCTTGTGTGCAAATATGGTTTCTTCTGAAAATAGCCCTCACTCACTGTTGAATACAAGATTTTACAAAAACCTATAGAGGCCAATACAGCCTATACAGGCCCATATCATTTTTTCTACTATCCGCTGATACATCCCTATATAGTGTGTAACTATACTCCTATATGGATATGATACAGCCATATAGGCCATATAGTATCCATTTTTTAAAACCATGAATAAGGCAGTAAGTGATGTTGACATTTCTCTAGTAGAAAGGGGATAATTCGTGGAACATCATGTGATGACGAAACATTAAATCAGGATGGAAGTTGGAGGTCTGATATTTTTTGAACTCGTTTTCTTTGCAATGAGGCAACATATGTGATGTCATTCTTCATCGAGGAATGAATGAAAACCTTATTTCAAGAAAGGTGGCAGAAAATATGAAACTGCCTATGGAAAAACATCCCAAACCCTACAAGATTGCATGATTTTGAAAATTAAACAGGTTGCCAGTTTCTTCCCAGTGTGTAGTTAAATTCACAATGAGTTGCAGTATTGAAGATGAGGTTGTGTGATGTTGTAACTAGGGATGCATGGAATATTTTGTTAGGCAAGCTGTGGTTATATGATATGACCTGTTTCATTACACTAGACCCAATGCTTAAATCATTTTGAAGGGAAAAAAATCATACTTAATATTCCTAAGGATAGTAAGGCTATTGGATTGTTTACTACTAAAGAATTCAAAGCTGCAAGCAAAAAATTCCAAGAACAATTTGCATGTATGCCCTTGACTCTTAACAGCATTACATCTGTCACAACTTAAGTATTGATATTAAAAGCAATTGTTCAAATTATTCATGTGTGCCCTTGACATCAATTCTGTCAATAGCCATTTACTCCTATGATAGAAATTTTATATAACTTTTTTAAAGGATGAAAATACCCTCTAAGATGGATAAAGCTTGTCCTGCTATCATATTTTAAACACTGCCATCTTTATCACCCTAAGGTCCTCATTGCCTTCCTATGTGAGGAATCATCTATTTTGGAGAATGGCTAGCTATAGACAAGAGAACTATCTTTTTTGTTCTTTTTTACTCTTGTAGTTGGATTATTAGTGAAATATTCCTGTTCTTTTTTACCTGTGAACCTTGTGCATGGTATACTAAGGTTGGACGGGTGGGTAGAAGGGAGATGTCAGTGAGTGAGTAGAAGGGGAAATAGAGAGAATCATACGTGACAGGCAGAAGGGAACTTAGTTTTGGGGGTTAGTTTCTGACACGATTATAATTTCAACATCATCTATTCCAGTGTTTTCCGAACCAGATCAGCCCAGCCAAGCCAGTTTCACCGGTCTAACCAGGAACCAGTTATCCATGTGGTCCAATCTGCTATGGTTTGCAGTTTGATCAAAAAAGCACTATAGACTGTCTAAACGAACAGCAAAACCAGTTTCACCAATTCGCTGGTTCTCAAAATCAAACCAATTAATTTGACTGTAGGAGAGATTACCAACAATATGATGATGGAAAAAATCAGAAATAAAAGGGAAAAAGGTAAAGGGAGAGAGATTTGCTGTTATATGAACACAATGGTTTTAACTATAGTCAATCTCTTCTTAGCTAAGAGAAATTTCTCTATCCGATGCAAATGGGGATTGGGTTCTTCAAGAAAAATGTAGTGTCAGGTTACAGCAAGTCACTGGAGAAAATAAGAAAACCAAAAGGGAAGAGGATAGCTGGCCGCTCGAAACAAGGATGTATTTCTTGGTAAATAGTAGAATATTATAGTGCATACGCTCACACTTATGGCTTACTTGAAATGAAACGAAAAAAATCCAATCCATCCATTAAATTAAAAGTTATTTTAAAATATCACTTTTAAATTAATGCTACTAAAATTTTATTTGACCAAAATTTAAAATTAAATAATATGTAATAATAACATTATGGTTAAACCAGTTCATATTAACGTTTAAACCGCTTTGAACCAAACTAGCCAATGCACCAGTTTGATTACCAATTCAGTTCTTATAACATTGGTCTATTCATTTAACAGCAAATCTCAGATGGAAGCTAACATCAACGACACACATGAATAACTTGATAAGCTACAAGGACTCGCTTCAAATGTTGACACTTAAGTGGTGATAGAAATAATATTCTCAAAAGTCAAGAGCAGGCATATGAATTGTTCGAATTGGGAATTATATATGTATAAGTGGATAAACATTTGGAAGGCGAGTTGTCACTGGAATTTGGTAATTCTTTGCTAGACATATAACAATTAGTGTGGGACTTCAATGAGTTGGTTAGTGGCAATTTGCTTGGGAGTTTGCTCCCATTTAGAATTATCCAACATATCATTAATTTGGTTTCCATAGCATCTTTGCCAAATTTACCAGCTTATAGATGCCACCACTACAGAATGCTGAACCATAAAGTTAAATTTAGGACTTTAACAGAGGGTTGGTGCATCGAGCAAGAGTCCTTGTGTTGTTCAAGCTTTGCTCACTCCTAAAAGAATTGATCATGGAAGATTTCTATAGATAGTCATGTAATCAATAATATCACAACTCAGTGTTGGTTTCCCATACTATACTTGAAAGACATGCGTGATAAATTGGTTGGATGTAAGGTGTTCTCCAAAATAAACTTGCAGAATACACATCATCAAATTAGAATGTGAAGATGAATAGAAGACTGCCTTCAAGAGGCCCGATAGGCTTCATAAATACCTAGTAATGTCATCCAAATTGTCCAACACCCACACACTTTTATTCAAGTTATCATTGAAGCATTTAAACCTTTCTTAGGTCTTTTGTGGTTGTTTATTTTGACAATATATTGATTTATAGTCAAAAAAGAGGAGCATTTGATTCACTTACACCCAGTTATGAGGTTCTTCACAAGATCAAGCTCTATATCAATTTGAAGAAATATTCTTTTTTGTGAGGTAAGATGGTATTTCTTAGCTTTGTTATATTAGCAGATAGCTTACAACCAAATCCTCATAACTTTCAATCCATAAAAGAAGGGCACTAAACAGTTGGAACTAGTTTCACATAACCCAAATGCAGAAGCACTCCATATGGGGCCCACCAAGATCATTTGATGAATTTGTTCCATTCACCATGTTTAATAAAACATTTTTATTCAGAAACATAATAATTTGTTTTATATAAGAATTAGGCAGGCCACAAATTTTCAATCAGTTTTGTAGTGAATATAAACCCACTGAAATTCTTATTTTTGTTATAGTCCATATAGATTTCTAATTGAATTGGTTTTAACCATTATTATTAAATGAACAACGGCAATCATCACAAATGAGATAGATTGCATCAGATGGTCTTAGTGGGACCCCAGATGAAGCAGTTCCACATTTGAGTTTTGTGCACCCGTGTCAAGTGATCAGCATGCCCATAAAAGAATGACTAGCAACACAATCAACAGGAGATGTTTGTAGTTTCCAAGGGCTGGTATATTTCTTTATAGAGGGTTTCATAAAAAATTTCAACTCCACCATAACTCCAATCACTTAATGCTTGAAGAAAGCTAACTTTAACTGGACAAAGTCAATAGAAAGAGCCTTTGAATAAATCAACACATCCATGACAAAAGATCATATTCTTACACTGCTAGATTTTGCATAACTTTTTGAAGTCCAATGTGATGCTTCACATGCGAATATAGAAGCTGCTTTTAGCCAAGAAGGAATGCCTTCAGAATTTTTCAATAAGAAGTTCAAAGATCCTAAACATCACTTTTCAACCCATAACCTAGAATTTTATGCCTTGGTCAAAACAATTCGCCATTACCAACCTTATTTGGCATAGGAGTTTGGGATTTATTCAGATTACCAAGAATTGAGATATTTAAATTCTGAAGGCTTGTTGGGTTTGGCTGAAGCTTATTGGCCAACAGCTGATAAGCAGTTGAACTCAAATAAGTGCAGAATATTTGGTACAGCTGAAGCAAATGGCTTAAAATCCTAAGCTGCATTTGATGCAACTGAAGCTGAAATGCTAAAATAATGGGAAAACACTGAATTGCCCCCACATATATCCTAAGCTAAATATAAAAAGTGTTGTCTAAGGAAACACAATTAAAATATTTGGATAAATTAAAATAAAAAATTTAGCAAATGTTTATTATAAAAAAACAAAAAGCTAAAACTTGATAATTTTTAATTTAATAAAAATTAATTGAAGTATTCACAACTTTGTGTAAATGGATAAAAGTTAAATTTGGCAAAAATAAATTAAAATATTTACAAGTCTATTTATTTACAATAATCTTCCTGCTGAAATAAATATCAGGAAACAGTCTATCATATAAAAAGGGCTTTGCAGGAGTTCTGTGTGGGAAGGATTAGTGGGAAGGCTTGCATGACAGGAGGAAGGTAATCAAAGAGGCAGGTTATTTCTAGAATTAAAAATACAAATGGGGATAATTTTGGAAACTTAAATTTTCATAAGCCGAAAAGCACCATAGGGTGCTTACAGCTTATGCATTAAAATGGGCTTATAAGCATTTTTCATGAGCTTTTTCAATCGCAACTAATTCATGGGGAGGCTTATTTTAAACAAATAAGCCATAAGGCCCAAACCAAACAAGCATTCAAAAGAAGCTCAGTTCATGTCATATTAAGTGAAATTCTTTTTACAAGAATTTAATTGTTCCATTAAATACAAGACTAATGAGTCTAATAGAGTATTAAGCAGGCATTCTTTATTACTGACTGTTATGAGCACTCAAGTTATAGGTTTTGAAGAGTTAAAAAAGCTAATATGAGACTGATCCACACTTCTGCCAAATCATAACTAAGTTACAACAACCAACAAGTTTGATTTTTAATTCACCTTACAGACTGCATGATGATTATTTATTTAAAAGCAATCAATTATATATTCCAGAAATGTCTCTTCAGGAATAAAACATATTGACAATGAGGTTAGATAATCATAATTAGATATTCCGGTTATAGGCTTTGAAGAGCTAAAAAAGCTAAATGAGACTGATCCGTACTTCCGCCAACTCGTAACTAAGTTACAACAATCAACGAGGTTAGATAATTCACCTTACAGATTGCATGATGATTATTTATTTAAAGGCAATCAATTATATATTCCAGAAAAATCTCTTCCGGAATAAATCATATGGGAGCTTCATGGAAATAATTTGGTAGCACATTTTGGTTGAGATAAAACATTGCCAATGATGGTTGATCATTATTTTTGACTGAGGATATATAAAGATATTGACCAATTGGTAAAACTATGTCAAGCATGCCAACTAGGCAAGGCGAAATCATAAAATGCAAGTTTATACATGTCTTTACTAGAACCTAAGTCTCCTTAGGTATGGCTTTTGTCTTGGGACTTCTAAGGACAGCAAAAAGATATGATTCCATCCTTGTCATTGTTGTTTAATACTGAAAAATGACCGAATGATTCAATGTTCAAAAGCTTCTGATCTCACACATATTGCTGCAATATTTTTTCAGACCAGTGAGGTTGCATAGTATTCCAATTTCTATTGTTTCTGATTGAGACATCAAATTCACAGGACATTTTTGGAGGACATCATAGCAACGGTTTGGAACTGATTTAAAATATTCCAGCACTTCTGATCGTCAAACGGATGGAAAATTAGATGCTGTCAACTGAAGCTTGGGCAATATGTTAACATGCATTTGTGAGTTATCATGTAAAGACATGGGATTGGTAATTTCACAAGTTGAGTTTCATGTAACAATTCAATGAATTAGACAATAAAGAAAACACCAATGGATGCAGCATCTGGGTTTAAACTCAACACATTTTCAACCTTGTTCCACTATCTCGAACTACCTGTGTGGTGATGGAGAGGCTTTTGCTGATCAGTTCTGGTGAATTCGTTAAGTGACAGCTCTTACTAGTGCTAGTAATGAATATTATGGAAATGCAGCAAACAATCAATAATGAGTCAGGGAATTTGAAGAAAAATATATGGTATTAGCGCATCTAAGGCAGGACAAGTTTCCTAACAAAACTAATCACAAATTAAAAGAGTTATTTGCACTTATACTAATGCCTTATGACCAAAATTACACTTATACCAACACCTTCAAAATATTTGCAAATATATACCAACAACTTAAGAAATAAACTGCACATGCACTAAAACTATCACCCTCTGTCAAAACGTTGAGAAATGGCTGTCCATAGCTTGTTTTCTAAATTTTTCAATACCAAACTGCCCTTCCCATGGATAAAGGGCAGGTGAGAGAGGTGGCAGACCATGATCAGTTGCTGTGATCATGCTAAGTAGACCGGTAGCCTTAAACCAACTTGAATTGCCATGGTAAGTGGCAACTTTGTAAGTCCATTAATACTTCTGGTCATTCGAAAATGTGACCCCAAAAATCAACAGAAAACAGGACCTAGTAGGCCCCAACTCCTTGAAAATCTTAGAATGACAAGTGAACTTAAAGCAGAGCCAAAAGTCAATAGTTCTTAGATGGGTTTTGATCACCCAATCTCGACCCACCCTACTGACAACGACGATGGACAGTTTTGCAATCTGTTTGATGAAAACAGATTGAAAGTGGGGTTTGGTGAGCACCACTTTGTAGGAAATCTAAGAAGAATGGGTGGGCCATGGAATGCTGAGAAAATGGAGACCAATGGTCAATGGCTTTGATGAATTTCAGAAGCCCAAAGTTGACCCTAGCAATTGGCAGGGTGATTTCTGAAAATTAGAAATCAGGTTCTAGTCATGGCTCTCAAAACAGATTGGAACAGGTCTAGTGGGCACAACTTTCCAAGGAAACTTCAGATGAATCATTGGCTCTGTGGGCCATGAAATAACATGGTCATGCATCTGATCAAAACAGGGGTATTTTGATCACCAAAAATTAATCATTGCTGGCAGCAAACCAACTTCTCCATGGGCATTTTTAGGACCTGTTAAGTTTCAAGTTAGAAAATTCAGACAAAGGTTGGGAAAGGCAGAGAATGGAAGAGGCGCCCACCCTTACATCCATGGGAAGGGCAGTTTGGCATTTAAAAAATTAAAAAACGAGCTATGAAAGGCCGTTTCTCAAAGTTGGAAAGAGAGTGACGGTTATGATATATGTGCAATTTATTTCTTAAGTCATTGCTATATTTATAAATATTTTGAAGGTGTTGGTATAAACACAATTTTGGTAAAAAGGGGTAGGCATAAGAGCAAATAACTCCAAATTAAGCAAGAAAATTTTAGACATGCAAGGGGCTGAAGAAAATTGGTTCCAACAAGTACGTGATTGAGCTACCACTGAATCTGCAAATTGCAGTCATCTTTAATGTTGCTAATTTGTATACCTTCGAAGGATTTGATGGAAACACAGATGTTATTGAAACCCAAACTAATGTGCTATCAAAATTCCATATTGATGTCATCAAAGATGTGTTGGATGTCAAGACGGCGACATTAAGGAAAGGTAACCAATATCAGCAATTCTTGGTGAAAACGTTGGGATTGCAAATCAATCTCATCTTTGATGTTGTTGATTTGTATACATTCAAAGGATTTAATAGAGACACAGATATTACTGAAAACCAAACTGATGTGCTATCTAAAGGCAAAATTGATGTCAGCAAAGATGGGTTGGATGTCATAAAGGTGACATTAAGGAAAGGTAACCAATATCATTGATTCTTAAGAGTGAAAATACATGGATTGTAGAAGAAGAGCTGATTAAGATTGACCAAGAAATTCATGTCAAGGCTGTTATGGCCATCTCATCAGATCTGTTTTTCTCTCACTAAGGGAGGTTGATGCAGGAGCATCCAAAAAAGCTTTAAAGCTCAGGCAATCTCATTAGGCTCATGAGTGCAGCACCTTGGCTAAGCCCACTGGCTATTGGGCTTTTAAAGACCATCTATAAAGGGTCTTTTCATTATCTTTGTAAGACTGTTGTCGCTTTATGAAAGAAAATAGATCTAAGGATTTTCTCTGTTTCCTAGCTGGTATATTTTATGATGTTGACTGCCTCTTTCAGTTATGCATATAGATGAGATGCATTTGTTTGTAGGATACAGTAATATTAAAATAGCAAAAGAAAGATAGAGCGGGAAACAGAAATAGAAAAATATACCATAGAAGTTCACCACCATTATCACAAATCGCACAAACAGAATCAAACAGATCTGTCTCTTCATCAGATTCCTCTCCATCACCATCTTCTGCTGCCTCATCAATGTCTTCATCATCATTAACTATGAACTTAGACCTTTTTGGATCTAGATTACAATGAATAACCTGATAGAAACCACTTTAGCAAGAGCTTGAACTTCAAAAGAATAGAACAAAATGATTACCGACTAAGAGAAGGTCAGGCAATAAAGGAAGCAAGCAATTCAAAGATTAATACAGAAAACCAACCTCATCCGATGCTTTCCTCTTCTTGGGTCTCTCAAGAAATGCAAGAAGAAACTGTTCAAGAGAGCAATTCAAGATAGTAAAGCATCCATAATAGGGTTGATGCTTGATAGTTTAGGCACTATGCAGAGTAAAACACTGAAAATATAAAATGTTCTGGTGGAAGATAATTACAGTAATGGTGTGTTATTGTCTTGATGATAAGTCAGTTGAAACAACACTTTTTGCTTGTCTTAGCGATTGATTTCCCAATACATCACCAAAAGTGACAGTAACAAACAGCTATAAATATAGTCAAAACAGTGAAATTAATTATAGTTATTAAATCATTTTTCAAAACTCTGTACATGGTGGGTCATTCAACTCAACAACAAACACTCTGCAGGTGTTAAATGAGCCTTGTTTGAAGGATAAACAAGCATGCAGGAGATGTTTAGAGTCAAGAATCCTTCAGCCACTTATAAGCTCTACAGCTAGAAACTTTAAGCAATCAAAATGGCCAAGAATATTCTAGCATCCTTCTTTTCTGCGGGACTTCATCAGCTGCCAGCCTGTCCCCTGCAAGAATACCTGCCTTTCCAGCATTCAGGGCTATAATCCTCACAAAATGAAACAAATCACTTTTGCAACAACGATATTATACACAACTCTCTTTTGCAACAAGCAATATGCATCTCTCAGATACAGAAAATTGTATGGTGGGAAGAGGATAAACAAACCTTGGATTTAGCTAGCCCTTTGTCTCTCTCAACCATGCCTCTAATTAGAGGAACATGATCCAGCAGATCATTCTCACATGGCCTAATCTCATACAAGCTGCAATTTATGCAATGTCAATGAGATCTTCAGACCATAAGTATGTGTTCATATAAATTCAAAGAACAATGATATTTGCTGAACCTGAAAACTTTTCGCAAATGATCCCAGAGGCCTTTTTCTGAGGTTTCTGGATTCAATTTCACATAGTGAAGGCAATGGACAGTTATCAAGATGGTCCGGACTACATCATCAAAGCTCTTCCTTGGTTTCTGAAGCTGTATCCAACTGTTATCCTTGGAAAGTACTGAGACCTTAGGCAAATCCCCTGAAAGATCCATCTTCCAAGTAATAACCTGTATATAGACTTTCTGCAGGCCTTCATCTGCAGTCCCCTGCAGGAATACCTGCTTTTCCATTTGTTCAGGGCTCTCGTCCTCATCCCACTTAAATGGTAAAAGACAAAATGAAACAAGTTCTTCATCCCCATCTACAAAGTGATAATCTGAGACTGATTCAACGAAGTTCACTCCCTCATCATCCAAAGAGTCCATGCTTTACACAAAGGTGAAGCACAAAGGAACAAACAGCCACTAGAATGTGGTGTTTGGCTCTCACGTTCTGCCACACAACCAAAAGATCCAAAAGAAGAAAGCTCTGCAACGGACCAAACCTAAAGTGGGTGAAAAAAATAAATCAGAAGCAGCTTTTGTGGCAATGAACATCATGAAATTTGTGAAAATCATATAATTAATCAACTTAAAGCGATGCAAAATTTGAATGGTGCAATCAACACATGGTACAAGCAGAAAAGAGAAGGGATGCATTTGTCATACCAGAGACAAGGATGTAAGGTAAAACAAATTCATGGCGCATGAAAAAGTTACAACCACACTAATAACGACTTTAACCAACGTGATGTTGAATCCTTGGATTGATCATAGGTACAGTGTTTGAACCAAGTGAAAAGATGAATGTTCTAACCTTTATGGAAAAATAAAAGAAAGAAAAGAAGCAAAAGTGATGAAATTTAGAAAGGGTCCAAAACTAACTTTTCATTCTAATATTTTCTCCTCAAGAATCCATCATGCTATAGAGAAACAAATGATTCAGCAGGAAAATTAAAAAAAAAAAAAAAAAACTTATTTCGCATCATACACTGCGGTAGACTTTACGATATAGTTTCTCTGCATGATGGAAATGCGAAGACTAACTTGAGATATCAAGACCTGATTTACAAACTTTACTGAATACGAGAAGCTTAAGGGAATTGGTAATTAGAAATGCCGGAAAAAAATTCCAGAGAAAGATTCCTAGACCTACCCTTTCACCAAAATTACCATGAATCGTGATAAACCTGAAGTCCAATGGAATGGCAGAAATAAGGGAAATAATTGCCTTTCTTCTTGTACCTTACAAGAGAAAATTCGGGGCTTCCGTGCCAGCTAGGGGCAAGACACTGAATGGCGGTGCGCAGGCGTAGGTTGAAGACACGGAAGGGCGGGCCTATGCAGATTTTACAAAGCCCATTACTATACAGCAGCTTCGGGCGCTGTTAGTGGGGCGGGTAGAGAGCACGGGGCTCCACCGGAGGAAAATTAAGATGTAAACGATTAATTAATCATTGTCCTAAATTAAATTCGTCATAAAAAAATTTATAGTCATTGTGCATGTGTATATTATAAGATTTTAAAAAACTGATAAAAATAACTTAATAAAATTATGAGGAACATGATTCGTGATAGGTAACTTATGGTTAAAAGGAAGGAATTATGGTAGGAAAAGTTGTAAAAAGGGGTGCAAAAGGGGGGAGTATATGCATAGCTTACACTGCACCGCTGGAACATAGGCGATGGAAGCTTCCCCAGCCCCATTTACACGTTCCCAGCTCTATTGAGAAACCCAATTCTATAGTAGATTTTGATGATTTGAGCTAGGGAAATTGATGGCAAAGCGTGTTGTGATGGTCTAGCACGAGGAAAATGCCTAGTTTCGCTAATTTGAGCATTGAAAACAGAAGAGAATTTGGGAAAATCATTCTACAAGTTTTTTAGGACTGACCAAGGAGAATTAGCAAGTGATTTTTTCATACATACATAAGTTTTGCTATGTGAAATTTTTGAATTATGGGTTATGGAGCATGATATAGAGAGATGGAGGGTTTTATTGAGTTGGAAATTGGAAAAAATGGAATTTGAAGCATAAACTGAGTGATACGAATGTTAGTTGGGGTATAACTCATGCTAAAACATGTTTATTCATCATCTGGGAAGCAAACCCAAAACAACCTATGGTTAGAAATTTAAAATTTGAAAGTTGCATATCAGATGTTCGATGAAATAATGTTACAAATGCTATAGTACTATTAACTCTTATTAATGGACCCATAATAGCCCCTTAATTGAGATTTAAATTGGGTAATTGGGTAAACCCTAAAATGGCCTAATCGCGGAAGTTGGGTTAGGGTCAAAGTTAAAAATGATTTGTAAAGACTAACTAGTTGCAATTGTTAATGGGACATGTATTCTACATATAGGAATTGTAAATTATTGCATTGGACTTAGAATCATTGAATTTAAGATCAAAGAGGGTGTGGTTCTTGATATACAGGTAAGCTGGTTTTGTTTTGTATGTCCTGGTATTGAATTTACTTAATCGTCTTCCTCATCATGTGTTCCAGGCATTTTAATGTAGTTGCTACATAATAGCCATCATATACATTAAATATGACATGAATAAATGATTATTTGAGTAGTAGAAGATTGAGAAGAAAAGATTGATCTCGTTCGTATTGATTTGATAATCAAATGTATATGCCTAAGTAACAGTATATTTGACATGATCATTCATTGTGTTCCATGATAAGTTTTAGATTGTGTGTTACACAAGATACTTGGGTACTTGGTATTTACTATTATCTGTGGATGTAATGAATAGTGATTATGGTATGAAAATAAGGTAAATCAAGGCTTAAAAACAATGGTTCAACATACTTAATGATGAGTAAAGAATGAAAACAAAAATAGTTTTGAAAATGGGTAGTGGAATGGTGAGCCATGGCTCAGGAAAAATGTGGAGACAAGAAGTGGGGCAAGGAATTTCTGAGTCGCAACTCAGGAATGGCCATGTATGGGAATGTCGAGTAGGGGATTTCTGAGCCGCAGTTGTGACTATAGTAATTTGGCAAATTTTAATTTTTTATATTATTTAAATAAGATATTTCTTTAGGATCTGGGAAGAATGTTTCATGGAAAATCGAAGATATGGATTGGAAGTTGTATAAACATGAAAATGAAATATATAAAGGATAGAATGTTATATAAGTGGTTTGATTTCTTTAGAAAAGGATTATCCCGGGATGGCATCATTACGATTATGATATACTTGATTGGCGTGGTAGCCCATATAGTCGGATATTATATGCTTGATTGGTATGGTGGCCTGTATAGCCAAATTTGATACACCTAATTAGCGTAATGGCCTGTAAGACTGGATGTAATATGCCTAATTATCAAGGTAGTTTGGATTGTTAGATATGATATGCCTGAATGATGTGTGAGCTTTTATGACCGGATGTGATATGCCCAAATGACATAGAAGTCGTATGGCCGAATATGAATACGTCAGGTTGGCATGAAGGCTTCAATGGCTTAGTTTATGTGACTGCCTCTCAGTGGATGATTGGAGATAAGGCCACCCTAATGGAGTCAGGGTATGAACGATTAAGAGTCATTTGAGAATAGTGAAATGTTGAGAATGGATTCAAAATAAGCTGAATAGGAGTCACATGCATTATAATAAAAGCTCATTTTTATCATTGTTACATTATTGTGAGACATTGTATGTTATAGAGTTGTACATAAATGTGATTGCTTATGATTTTAACAGGTTGTTATTTAATTACCATTTAATCATATATCCACTTACTGAGTTTCTCGGGCTCACCCTGTTTTAATTTTAGTTTTTAATTTACAGGCTTGAAGATGGAGCCCAATGTGGGGTTGGGGCTAAAGATCGGAATAGGCTATGAGTCTTATTTGTTGAGTATCCGCCTATACAAGAACTTTATTTTTTATATATATCTAATGTGTATGTCAATTTTATATTGGTATATGTTGTATATAAATGTATATAAATTAACCTTGGATAGCATGTCATGATGTATGATAGGTATGAAATTAATCTGACTACCTCCATCGCAATGCGACTATCAATTTTTAAGTAGGTGTGAGTGTATGATGTTGAGTTTATGATAATTTTGATATGCATGATTATATAGGATGAAAGATTGTACACATTAATAATGGACAATATAAGGGACACTTTGTTTAGAGTTTGTCATGATATTGCTCTACTATAATGCTTTGAAGGTGGGGTGTTACATGGGTATTATTTTAATAATATTGTTATTGATATTTTTAATTCAGATCATTACATTATGTTCCAAAATAAATGTATTGATATTTAAATTAATTAAAATAATATATTATTTAAGTGAATAATATTAATTTTAAAATGGATATTTTAGTACTTTTGTTCCTACAATTTATGAAAAAAATTATTGCTCTTGATTTTTCTAACCCATAATATTAAATTTGAAATAAGAAAATATATGGTTTAGATGTTACAAGTATAATACATGGGAACCATTTTCTTAGTTAACTCCATAGATGTTATAGGTATAATACATGGGACCCATTTTCTCAACTAATTCCACCCATAAGTTAGAGCTTATGCTCTATTGATCCTCTCTGGTTTTTGTTGTGTTGATTAGCAATCGATGAAACTTTAGTTAGCGAATTGGAAAAGTGACTTATGATTGATGAAGATTATGGTTTAAAGTGTGACAATAACCTTTATGCATCCAATAACATGCTAGGTTTAAAATATTATTTTATTGTATGTAAAAATATTTAAAACAAGTGGGTCATTGCATAATTTCTTATTTTAAAAAAATTTTAATAGTCAAAATTATTTTGAAACTATAAATGATTTATATCATATTAAATTTATCATCTAAAATTTTAATTTATTAATTAGATAAGTAAATAATAACTTTTTTATAAATAAAAATAGATAATATGATATAAAACTTTATAAAACCTTATTGTCAATGTTAAATTTTTACTAAATTTTGACTACTTATTATATTCTACTATTAGATCATGAATTTTGCTAAATAAAGAGAAGTTAAAAACAACTAAAAAAATTAGAAGAGAAATGAGGAAGATTAGAAGAAGAATTCCTTACAAGAAGAAGGAAAAAGGAAATATAAGAAAGAGAAAATGAGATAGACAAATGAGGTATGACATAGAGAGTAGAGGGATGAACTTCTTAATTATGAGATCATCTCTCTCTTACTTGCATCATAACCTATATATAGGCAAAGAGTATAAGTAACAAAAAGTGACCCCTCCTATATAGGACAAATACTAACTAGTTAGGTTTTACGTAGTTAAACTAACCTTTCTAATGGAATACTTAATACAAGTAATCATATATCATGATGTTCCGTCATTAATGCACATCCTAGCATTTTCCTCCCCTTAGAAGTCCATCTTATCCTAAAAGCAAAGATGAGGAAAAAAAGATTACAACTCATGAAAGGCAACATAAGCCAAAGCAGAAGAAAGCAATCTAATTTTAGACTTTTATTTCCAAGTGGTACTCCTTGCTCGCTACACCCAGCAAAAATCAAGTAATGAAGTAGACAATAAGTAATCTCTTATATCTCAATCTTGGAAGTCCACTTTGATCAAGTAAGGTGAGCTACCAAGTCATATATTAGAAGAAGTAATTGGAATAACTCAACCTGCCAAAAAAACTAATAAAGAAATGTAGCACTGCTCATAACTCTTGCATAGAAGAAGGTGATAAGCAAGACTAAAGAAGCTAGTAGCCACTAAAGAAGAAACAAAGTATGAACACTAATAGAAGAGTACTTTGGCTAAAGGAAATAAGTGTTATAAAAAGTTGTAACGCCTTGCTTCCCGAGGGGTTACTCAGGCAGGAATAGGAAGACTCTCGGCCAGAGTTTCCTATGAACTTACCCTCTTATACCAATAACATTCACAAATACCCGCATATGCCCAGGATTATAGTCGCACTGTAAAAGTAAAGTGTATTGAAATCATCCTCGCATCTAATTAAATAATGATATGCAATATAAAACACTTCAAACACTTAAATTTACATTATTTACACCATTACCAAACTAAATAAATCACACTTTATATACATTCCAAAATATTTCAAAAAGACAAAAACTCTAATTATCATGGTTTATCCCTCTCCTGAGCTCTAACCCCTCATTGGGCTCCGTCTTTTGGCCTGTCAACTAAAACATAGTAAAATACAGTGAGTCCGAATAACTCAGTGAGCCGGCACAAATCAAATCAATAAGTAAAACATAGAATGTATATAATCAGATTTATATGTTTACAATAGAACTATACTATTATGGATTGAATAAAATTAATAACAAAATTTCTCAATATAGATAAACTATGATGCCCACTATATCTCTTTGTATTTATCTACATTCCAATCCGCATCTTTTCTAATTCCTTTAATTTCCAGTCATTCACTTTATTTTGTCTACAAACAATCAATACCATATTCGGGAGACCATAAACCAAACTAAATGCATAATGTCACAATTAAATGGACTCATCTTTCTTATAACTTTGGTGTATTCTAGTTTTCCTACTAGCCTGGTTATGAGTGTTATGAGACTTAAATTATCTCACCCTCATTGCAACTCAGGGGTCATAGGTATTCTATTTATACCTACTAAGTAATCAGAGGAGTCTTATAAATAATAGGTTGATCTGACCTTTTCCCCAAGAAGACAGTATCCATAACAAAGCCTTAACAAGGGCAGGATCCTAATAATTAAATGACCATCCCAATAGATATCCAAACCTAATTTACTATAATTCATGCTTAAGTAAATATGAAATTCATAATCAAATGATAATACGTCCATTCCATTAGCAAACCTAATACTATAACTCTTATAATATTCAGTGATTATCATGACATTACATTTATCTAAACATGTCTTCAATTCTCAATTAAGTAACCAAACTCAATTATATACTTAGTAAAACATTATTTCCAACTGCATATTTTACACTAATGCATGAATATACTAAGCCATTAAGTATTATAACATCATACTTTATCCTCCTCATATCTTCATTATTTGTCAATTATTTTTCAAAATATTCCAATAAAACATACTTTTAATTAGTAAAATCATCATAAAAATACTTAAATTATCAAAATATGCAAAATATCAAAAATTTTCAAAATCTACTATTCACAGCAACACCTTGCCGTGGCAAGACCACAACACACAAAAAATTCACTATTCATAGGGGAAGCTTACCGCGGCAGAGCAATACCTTCCTGAGGTAGAACAATGTCTTGCTGCGGAAAGGTACTACCTTGCCACGACAAAGTCCCTAGTACCTATTTTTCTCCAATTTTTCGAGCATCTTGCTACAACAAAGAAAGTTGCAGCAAGGTCTTAGTTGCCCACCTATTTTTCCTAAAAACTTGATTTTTTCATGTCATTCTCAATATCCTTTGTTTAATTGCTTTGTTTTTCTCTTAATTCACTTTACTTAACCTTGATTCTCATATACTAATTTCCATCTATCCTTTAAAATACTTCAATAATCAATACTACCTCTTTAATCATCCTGTAATGGATTCATAACTTTCTATGAAGTTTATAATACTTCACATATACTATCTTACTTCCTAATTGCATTCATTCCTTTCAACCTTACTAAATCCTCTTCTTACAGACTTCTCACTACCCATTTTGCTTAGTTAGCACATATCCAAAGTATGCTATACTAAGGTTATCCCAAGAATGAATTCATCATACAATTGAATAATATCCTTAATGAATGATTCCAATTTTAGTAAAAGTATTTAAACAAATAAACTTGCTTACCTTGTGTGTATCAAATACACTTCTCATTATTATGATCCTTATATAGCCAAGCCCGAATTAGCTCTTTGGAACTCCTACATTCAAAACACATATCTCTTAATCATTAAAGTACAGAAGTTTACTACTTATAAATTTTATTCCATCACTTAAGTCTGTTAAGGGTAATCCACTTTCCTATTTAATCGTCAATGAAAAACACTAATTATAAATTCACTAACATACTTTAATCATACTATACTTCATTTTATATTATTTCATCAAACATTCAGAATGCAGTTTCTGAAATCCCATATGCTCATCATTTACAAGTTGGGATTTTTATTCTAAATGACATATTAATGCATTTGAACTGAATTTCTACCAAAATCTACATTCAAAACATTCAATTCACTATCAAATTTTTGTTTTCCCCTTAAACCTTAACTCATAAATTTTGAAAATTTACTTTAAAACCCAGAATTCCAAAATTCTTGCCACTAGAACGATTAATGAATGATGGAGATGGCTTACCACTTAGTTTACTCCAATTAAAATCCACTAAATCTAGTTACAAGGTGACACCTCTATCTATTCTTCAACTTTCATGATCTCAATCTATTGAATTTGATGTTTTCTTGATACTAGAGTATTGCTAAGCTGTTTATCATTAATTTTCCCTACTAAATTTGTAAATTTTCATGTGAAACAAAGTTTCTCTGAGCTTGGAAATGAAAGGGGAGGGCTAGATATGGTTGGGGCTATAATATGGAGCTGGTGAAACAATTTAAGCTCCACCTCTCATAATGCTCTAGTGGTGCAAATCAACGAAAGTACATGCGGCCCACCTATGCTGTATTCTAACTTTTTTTAACACTGAAATTTCTTCATGTTTCTCATAGTACTCAATTCTCTTCATCATATTCATCATAATTTTTCATTTACAACTCATGCCTACACAGTCCCTTTATACACTGTAAAATAGTTTTTTCTATTTTAGAAATTTCAGGGTCTCACAAAAGTAAACTTAAAATAGACAATTATGCTAATAAGTAGAGGATGACTTAATACACCTGAAAAGATAATAAAATATTGATCTAAAAGGTCATCATCCAATGAGATAATGTATCTCCAGCAACGGAATATAAATTGTCAATGGATATAAGATGTTGCAAAAAGAAATTGCTTTATAAAATATCAATAAAGGAATTCAAAACCAAAAAATAGAAGGTAACAAAGCAACCAAATCAGAAAAATTAAAAGAATGTACATCAAGAATGTTAATCATGTTGAGTCTAGGTATATAGTTTTGATAACAACAAAACTTGTCTTAGATTGATTTAAGTTAATGAAGTTTTGTTAAGATTTAGAAGTAATATGTGTAAAAAAATGTATCTTTACAATGTATATGCGTACAACTTGGAATGCAAAGCAATATGGCGGAAGAATGATTAAACTGTGTTGAATAAGATAGTTGCAATAATATTAAGACTCTAAATGAATGATAAGTGGATGGGTGATAAAATATGCATAATATGTTTAAATTTAGGTCATTAATTATAGAAAACTAAAGGAATAGATGAAACATGAATTTACATAAGTTTTCAACTTGAATATTTTTTATGGTTTTCTTAAGCATTTGAAAAGGGGCAAATTGTAGTGATCCAACTTGCGTTAATCTTAGTTTGCATTAATTTGGGTTAATAAATGTCTGAAATGAACTAATGTGTTTAAGGGCTAAAAGAATAGTAGCTACAGTACCTATTATAGTATTTGCTACAATGTTAGGGAAGCTATAGTAGTTGCTATAGTAACGGTAGTGATTATTATTTATATTGCCTACAGATATGTGAGGCGCCTACGACGCAATTAATAGTGCAGTTGTTTGCAATACCGCCTTCAATCTTCTAGAGTGTGGAAATTTTTCTGTTAAAGTAAAATGTTACAGTAACTGTTCATAATGCTTGGGTGTCTTACCAACCATATCGTTTGCCAAATCAGAGGTGCTTGCCATATAGCCTACAAAACTGAAGGTGCTTTCCATATCACCCGTTTCTGCTACTATGACTACTACAGTACCATTGCTATAATAATCGTGCTATAGTAATAGGGAATGACAACTGTAGTTCATATTTTTGAGTCTAAAGGTTTTGTTTTGATGATTAGTAAAACTTGTTTATGACTTGAATTAAAATAATAAAGTTTTTGCTAAGATTTTATAATTTAGAGGAAGCTTTAGAGGAAGCAGGAAGGCTTCAAAGGAAGCAAGAAGGCTTCAGAGGAAGAAAGGAAGCCTAAGAAGACGCATTTTGAACTTTATAGGAGATTTTAAAAGTTCGGAAGGGTGCGGTTGCTATGCCAGCCACCTGCGGTACTGCCTACAGAGCTCGAGGGAGATGCATTCTCATTAGACTATTATGACCAATAAGGCAACTGCCTACGGTATTGCCTAGGGTGTAGCCACTTGCGATGCGCTTATCACTCTAATGGTAGAAAAGCAATGTGGCACTGCAATGACTATATTGTAATGATCTTTTTCAAAATGGTCCAAAACTTTTTCAAAATGTATAAATGGAAAATCCATTAAAGAGAAACATGATGCTTGGGAGTTCTAAGTTCCAAAGAAAAATTAAATACTAATAATCCATCTAAGTTTTTTAAGTGTATTCTCTCCAAGGTATTGCCAAGATTAAAGAGTTTCAAGGCTACATCATATCCATCTCAAAGGAGTTCGAATCGTTGTAATGTACGTAAGGTTTTATCATTTGTATTTGAGCTTTAACTGTGTTTACATTTTAGCCTAGTTAGAGGAATTTTCTTATACACTTTATATATATAAAAGGGAGTTCTTGATTAGGTTTGAAAACTAGGGGGAGTTGCTGGTGAGCTTAAAGATAAATAGTGTGTATGAGTTTCTAGTTAGCTTAGAGAAAAACCAGGTTGTATGAATTTATTGGTAAGTTCGGTAAAACTAGCATTGTAAGATTTCTTAGTTAGCTCAAAAAACCAAGGAAAGTGTGATTCCACACGTTGACAATCAAACCCAAGGTTGGGAAAAACTTGGAGAGTGGAGTAGATGTCAAGGGGGCTCAAACCATTATAATCCTTTATGTTCTTATTGTCTGTATGCTTATATGCTTCTACTGTATTCTATTTTTTTTTATTTGCACATCCCATGTGTTTTCCCCATCTTGCTTCACTTCCTTACTTTGCCATACACCCTGTGTATCATAGCAGGTTGGAACTAACACACATCACTTGCCATACCCAGGTGCCTACCATATCAACTACAGTCGTCTAGCGAGTGCAAAAATGATTTTTTCTTATTGCCTACCACATCGTAGCCGATATCCCATTCTCTTGCCATATCATCTGCCACTTTAACGGTCGAAAATATAGCCTTTAAAACATCTTATAATCTCCCCCCATTGATTCTAATGTTCAAGTTTTTAAAGGGAGATGTTTAGTTTTAAGGATGATTCAAAAAGTTTAGTATATCTATCGAGCTTTAACCTTCAAATCCTTTCTCAAGTAAAAGCCAAAGCAAAAACCTTCTTTACAACCTATTCAAGGCTTTTATCAAGAATATAAGGGAATATGAGCTGCATTCAAGTGAGATTTCAAGGTTCATAAATGCTTCCCATGCACCCTTAAAGAAACACAATTTAAGTGTAATATCTTTCTTTTCATTTTCTATTTATGAGTTTCCTTGAGTTGGTATTGGAGATTAATCTCAAGAAGAACAAAGGTGATTATTGGAGTGTCTAACAATCAGCTTGTTGGATTATATTACGCCCCCTAGAGCTAGAACCTAGAAGAGTGTAAGAGGCACTAAGTGTTCATGCTCCCTAGAGCTAAAATCTAGAAGAGTACAATAGGCACTAATTTATGCCCCCTTAAGCTAGAATAAAGAAGAGTGCAAGAGGCACTAGTTACACCCCCTTGAGATAAAATAAAAAAGAGTGCAATTAAATAATTGTATTATGATTGATATAGTGAAACCTAAGACACAAAGGATGTGTGCTAGAAGAGTGGAGTAGGAAGGTTATCCCGAACCACTATATATTATGTCTAGTCTCTGTGATTGGTTTATTGCTTGCTCTTTATTTTTCACATTCATTAGCAAATCATTTGAAATGCGGGAATTTAATAAAACTAGGGTTGTAACAAGAGAGTTTTATAAACCCAATTTACCCTCCCCTCTTAGGTTAAGTCATGCCATAGAGACCAACAAATCATGCATTATGTTGATCTAAACCTTCTTAACTTGATTTTGATGATGAGCAAAAATATGTGAGTAAAGTGTTAAGGTATTGACAGTTATGTTTCCTAGTATTGTGGTGATAGGTATAAAACACCTTTAGGAAAATAACTTCAGTTAAGTGGATAATACACACAAGATCACATCAAAGATAAGATCCACATTATGTTAATTAAGGAAGAAAATGTAAATGCTTAAAAAGAAAGAATGACACTGACCTTAGAAACGGTTTCAGATGCAATGGGACATGTCTGAAATTATAAGGAACAAACTAAGAACATAAAGAAGTTCAAAGTGTCTGAAGAATGAAGACTATTGATGCAAGAACCTTGTTTGAAAATGTTTTAGATGAAAGGTCCAAGCTTCCAAGCCTATATTACAATTGAAGGATATGTTTGGCATCTTGCAAGAGCTCCATAGCAAGTTCAAACATGGTTTGAACATGGTGAAGCACACTGCTAAAGTAAACAAGACCAAATGCCTAAGTTAGGACACAAACGATGATTTTGACACTGCGGAACCATTTTGAATATTGTGGAACCAAGTCAGGATGTTGCAAAATTTTATTTCAAATAATGTCAAACCAATTTTAGATGAAGCTGAAGCACAGATGCGCTGCTAAGTGATTCTTGCCGCTTCAGTTAGTTTGAAATTTTATTTAGGATAGACTAAAATATTTTGGATGAAGCTGGTCTGAATCATTTGCATGAAGCCTTAGCATAGTCCATCATTATTTTGGATTGTGCGAAACTATAAACAATGTCAAGTAGCGCAAATTTTCAATGAAGTGTCCTTCTCCCATTCAAGACATGCTTATTCCAGATAGTATGAAGCTGGTAGAACATTTCAACATTTGAAAAATCTCTATGATTCATTCGCATTTAATGAACATCATCTTATCTAACAGATAGATTTCAAAATATAGTATAAAAGCAGAAATAAGAAATCATTAAAAAAAGGCAATTCAAGTAAGAAAGAGCATTAACAGAGCATTTGCTTCTATCAAAGTTTTCTTCCAAGATTTCATAACTCCAACGTGCTGACTATAGATCTACGCTTAAAGCTTAATCATCTAGAACCTTTGGGAGTTTGATATCATTACTTTTAAATTGCTTTATTCGTTCATAAAATTTGCATTTAATTATTGTATAATTAGCCTAAGCAAAGGCATATAGTTGTGCAAGTTTTTCTTTTTGTCAATTTTGATAAGTAGAGAGATTTGCTATCTGTATAAGTTCATTAGTAAGCTTGGAAACCAACCACTGTGTAAGTTTATTAGTGAGCTTGGAAACCAACTCGTATATAAGTTTGTTGGTGATCTTGGAAACCAATATGTTGTAAAAGTTTGTTGGTAAGCTCGAAAAAATTAACCATTATTAGTGGAACTTGATTGCAGCAAGAGAAGCTGACTTAGAGAGTGGAGTAGGTACTAGGTTGGGCCGAACCATTATAAAAATACCTTTTCATTTGTGTTCTATGTCTTATTCTATTTATTCTTAGCCCTTGATTTTAATTAGGTCATAATTTTAAAAAGCTCAATTCACTCCTCTTTTGAGCTACCTACTGAAATGACCATCAATTGGTATCAAAGTGGGCTTCGCTAGTTATTCTTGATCACCAAGTACCTTATCTTGTGAAAAGATCCCTAGATGGCCAACTTGTTCCACAACATACCCCTAGAGGGACATTCTATTTCCAAACCCCCATACTTTGATGGTACCAACTATGGGTCTTAAAAAATAAAAATGTATAATTTCATAATAGCCAAAGATTACCAGTTATGGCTTATTATTGAAAATTGAAAGGCAGTCCTCAATAGCAAAGATACATACACCTCGATGACATACAAATTGTAGAAAAAGATGCCAAGGCCAAAATTTGTCTTTATTGTGCACTATGTCCTTCAGAATTTGAGAAAATTTCCATGCCCTATTCTATTAAAGACATTTGGATTTAATTGGAACTAATTTATGAAAGAACTGATCAGGTCCAAAAAATCAAAGTTAATGTTCATGTACAAAAAAGGGAGTCATTAGAAAGGTCAATGCCTGAAAATGTAATTGAAGCTAAGGGAGAACAAAATAGTGATTTTAGCTTCATGGTCATTTATGATAATGAGGTATTTTCAAAAACTTAAACTCCCAGTTTTTAAGAAATTCTAGAAGATTTATATGATGATTTCAAGGCCTTAAAAGCCAAATACAAGGAGATAAAAAAAGTAGCTATTTAGAATGATCAATGAATGCTCCAAACTGAAAGATGAGAATGATATGCTCTAGAATAACCAATAATGAACTTGAGCTGGGCAAGGCTGAAAACAATGCCCTTAGAAAAATGTTAACCTCTACCTTATTGAAATTAAAATTAATGAGAAAAGGTGGATAACAACAAAGGAAACAAAATAATTATTCTTGAAGAAATCATAAGCCCTAACAAAACTTGGTTTGGGTTCCCAAAAATGTTGCAATAGTAGTAAATGCTATACAATCTTTAAATATGGGTTCAGTGACACCAAAGAAATTATTAGTACCAAAGTATTTTGCCACTAACCTATATGGACCCATACTCCCCCAAAGAATACTTGTCAATATAGGTGTGCTTGCGAGCCACTAGATGCAACATGTGATATATCAATCCTAGTTGCTCAATGCACATGATAGGGAATAGGGAGCTTGGCATATTAGATCTCAATGCATAATTTATATATCATATGATCTATATGTAATGCTCTTAGTTACATGCTTTCAATGTTTTATTTTTATATTCACGTATAACTTTCTTTCTCTTAATATTTTGTGGTGAATGAAATGAAATTGACCCTTAATGTAATTATAGTCTCAAAGCCTAAGTCAAGCCTATTTGAAAAACCTCATGGTTTAAGATTTTGAATTAGAATTCTATTCCTCGTAGGTCTTCTATAATCACTATTTCATGTTGAGTTATTTTAGACATTATTTTATTTTTTTATTTTAGAGACTTTCTACATTTAATTTTAAACTATGTGTATTTCAATTCATATCATTAGAAAAAGAAATTTCAGACTGTATGAAAATTTTGTCTTTCATCTAAAATTTCTTTTTTCGTCTGAAATTTCTAAAACCTTAGAGTACTAATGAGCACTCTTTAAAACTCTATTTCAGATTGATCATCAGTCTTAATCATTGTGTCTAAAATCCCTCTTTAGAAAAGGTGATTCGAGTTCCCATTGCATCTAAACTAATTTCTTCCATCTCGATTCTGCTTTTCTATTTCAAAATCCCTCACTCTCTGCTCCGAAGAATCCCCAAATATATTTTCCCTCTTTTCAATCCAAAACCCATTCAAACCCTAAATCTTGACTACTGCAAATGGCTAGTTTGAATGAGATAAAAGTGTTAGTGGCAGTTGTATTTGTTGAGTTAGGAAGAAGGATAGAAAATGAAGAATTGGAGGAAGTGCCTTCATCTCAGAGAAGAAGGCTGGACAACAACAACTTGAAAGAGGTAATTTTCAGAAACAATGAATTAGCTTTCCTCAAGTATTTGGATTCTCATTTGATTTTGATATTTTTGGAGAAAATAGTATGAATATAGAAGTTTGTAGTGTAGAGTCCCATAACATGGCTTAAGCCAAGAGGAAAAGGGTGAATTAGCTTTATAAAAATTCATTGCTTAATACCTATTGAATTATTTCTCTCTTTTTTGTGCTTGTGAATGGTGCACTGTAAAGTGAATAGTAAACAATAATGTGAATGAAGGATAAAGCTAATAAACAAACCTACACAAACAACATGATTTCTATAGTAGTTGGGAAATCTCATCTTTACATCCACTCTTCCAGGAGCATACACTCATTATACTTTGGGTTTCGCTAAATCCCATATAATGGAAATACAATAGTGCTCCTAGCACTCTTCTATATTTCAGCTCTAGGGGGTATACATGGTGTTCCCAACACTCTTTTGGATTCTAGCTCTAGGAGGCATAAACATAGTGCTCTCAATATTCTTTTGGTTTTCATGAGCTCACTAGAAAACTCACTGGTTTTGAAGTTCACCAGCAAACTTGATGATTTTCTTGAGATCACCAACAACTCTTTGGTTTTCAGATTAACCATAAAACTAATATACTTTTACAAAGTGTTACATTTAAGTATAGGAGAAGATGAGATCTTTAATAGCTTAGTACAAAAAGATTTTCCCAAAATATAAACTCAATTTATCTGTCAGTCGATCCTTCGTGAATATGATTTGTCTATAGTAATAGATGAATTCTAGCACTATAGACGAAGTCGAACTATTCTATAGACAAACTCTACTTTGTCTTGCTTGAACAGATCAAGTATGATATTCTTCTTTTATTCCACATTTGTTTGTAGAAAGCAACATGTGCAGATGAAGTCGAACTAGATTATCTTAGACAAATTAGGCTCTACATTTCATTTATAGATTTGTCTGTAATAAGTTGTAGACAAATGTGCTTATCATTGAAGTCCACTTTATCCAAGAAGCCACTTTGTCTATGCACTTTCGTCTATGCTCATCATGTTGCTTCTATTTCATCTTTCACTTTGTTTATAGTAAGTAATAGATAAATTTGATCTCACAGATGAAGTCAAATTTCCTCATTTTTTCTACATTTGTTTGAGCAATAGATGAAGTTCATCTCTGCAACTTCTTACTTACTTCATTCTTGGTTTGTCTATCTTTGCTCACACAAAGTTGCTCTTACTTTGTCTTTTCATCTTCCACCTATTCTTGGAGAAATTCTTTCTTCTTGCTTTGCTGGTCAGATAAAAGTCTTTTCTCTTTGTGCACGATTGTCCAGGTGACTATTTCAATGTCATTCTTCTTTCTTCATTTGTTTGAGTGCATGATGGGATTTCTTCTTCTTACTTTGATTCAAACAAACTTTCGCTAATTGATATTTCAAATTTCTTGAACAACTTTATGCTCCCTAACTATAGCTTTGTCTTTATATTTACTTCGCATTTGTCTAAAGAGATTTCTCATTAGATTTTATAGACAAAGAAAATTCCTTGTAGCTCTTCTTCAAAGCCTTATTTTCTTCTTTCTCTTCTTCTATGATCTTTAGCAATTTAATCTCTTTGGAACACAGCAGATAATTGAGGTTGTTGATCACAGTTCTGCACTAAGAAGTTTTTTGCACTTGCTATATTGTTAGTATCATATAACCAGAATGTATATATCCTCATATGATGTGCATGCATTGTGGAGCAAGGATAATACACATCTCTATTTAAGCATATATTGTGATAATTCAATAAAGCTCAGTGTAAATAATATAGTTTAGCATACATAATAATCAAGATTAAATGCATCAGAACTATCAATATATTAAAGATGATTATATGCCCATATAATTTAAACTTGTATGATCATGCATACATTTCAAGTATATCATCAAATATCAATCAATAATCATGTATTGTTAACAATTAAAGTACTCATATTGTTTAATTTTAATACATGTTTTATTATTATCAAAATCATATATAATAATCCTGATATGCAAATGGATCAACTTCCGAGGTTAGATGAGTTTCATGAGTTGCAGGGATAAATGTTATACAAGAATGGTAAAAATTCTATTATGCAACTATGATTCTAAAACAAAGAAATCGTGGATGGGGAATAAATAAATAGACTTATCTCCTGAGAATAAAAGGGAATGCCTTGATCTTCCTATAGTTAAGAGGCAAGGAATTGAGTGGCCTAAAACAAGATCATAATTATTTTCAGCAGGAGTAGAAATTGGAGACAAAGTAAACAGTCTGCATCCTAGCTATCTAAATTTAAATCTCAAGTTGGTCCATATCCTGATCATCAATAACATTTTCTTAAAGATTGGTGGAAGAGATAGTATATCTAAAAGAGATGCCAAGATTCTGTGGGCACCGAAGAATGAGAAGAAAGTGGATTTGGCCAAGAGCATCTCAGATCATCTATACTAAGTCAAATCCATAACAAGTTTTCCTCTTCCTTATGCAATGATTTAAACTAAATTCCTAATGAGAGTAGGAATAGACCCATTAGCTGAAGAAGGAGAAGATTTTAAGAAGATAAATATAGTGAATAAACTCATATTGAAGAAAATGGGCCTCATTGAAACTTCGGATGGATGGATTTCCGAGAGGCTAAGAAAGGCTAAGCAAGATAAGAGAGCAAGAGAAGAAAGAGAAGAAGAATAGGAAGAAAGAAGACAAGAGATAGCTAGGGGAGAAGAAGAAGTTATCCCCACAGTTAGATAAGAAGAAACATAAAAAGCAGAAGAACACATACCTTTTGCAATAGACAAAGTAATAAGAGAAGAAAATGTTAGAAATACAAAAGAATTTGCAAGATCAGAGAAAGTAAGAGAAGAAGAATCCTTAAGACAAGAAGAAATAATAAGAGAAGAAAATGATGTGAAAGAAGAAGTATCATCAACACCATCAGTTCCCTCACCCAGTCCACAACCTTCTCAACCCATTCTTCAACCCTCACAACCTACCTATTCCATCCCCTCATCACTGGAAACTAAGATAAACAATATAGAAAACTACATCTCAACCTTAAACCTTAAGATGGATACATTGACTTCCCTAGTTGAGTCAATGAGAGCACAACAAAAGCTAGCCCAATCACCCTCTTCTCCATCCCCACCACTTCATGATCCTAGACCTCTCTCACCCAGTAGGACCTCTCATCCTTCACCTTCACCTTCACTCTTTCTCCTCATCCAACATCTCATTCATCTCCACGTCTTATCACCATTCCATACCAATCTCCCCAGTCCTCTTCATTTGTTTCCACTTCATCTTCATCTCACTCTATCTCTTCCATTTTTGAATTAGAGATTCCTCTTTCCAAACTTTCCTTCCTCAAAATCCTCCCATCCTTCTCAACAATCTTCTAAACCTCTTCCAGCAACCATTCCTCCTCCTCCTTAAGTTATCTCCTGTCCTTCTCCATAGAAAATTCCTTCTCCTCTCTCATAACCTTCCACTCAATCTATTTCTTTCACACTTTGTCATAGACTACTCCCCTTCATCCTTAGAAACTCCTATCTCCACCTCCTTCTAGTCAATTATCTACTCCTCCAACTCCATCCACTTAATCTTCCATTCCTCCAACAACACCTTCTCAATCTTCCCATCATCCTTCTCAAACCCTCCTCCATCCCAAGCGTTTCACTCCTAAATCTTCAATTCTTTCACAAACCAAATTTGCTATCATAATAGAACTTTTAGCCTATTCTAAATCATGTAAATCTTACCTATTTTCCCCCATGTTTGTAGTCCAAATTAAAAACCCTCTCATTTAGCCATCCACACATCCACCACTTACACCTCCAGCTCCTAGAAAGCTTCCCAAGGAAATCAGAATGACTCATGCAGAAATTGAAGCTAGAAAGGAAGTCAATACAACTAGCCATTGCTCTAAAAGCTCAAAACTGTTCCTTAACATTTCTAGATCTTTCATTACCAAATTTCAAAGATCCTGAATTTATTGCTATCAACATTACTAAGATGAAGGATCTTCTTCACACCCCCAATGGTTACAAGCCTAAACCTCTTCCAAATATTGCTCAGTATCTAAATAAATACATAGGAAGATTCCTCCCACCTTCCTCATCTAAACAAGTTCCTCCATCTAACCCAAATTCTTCCAATTTCATTCAATCAGCAACCATGTTAGGCAATAGGCTCACATTTCATGCTATTTTAAACTCATCTGATCCTAACTCCATCTATCTTTCAAAAGATGTGTATCTCAAGCATAGGAATATGCATTTGCATGCCTATTTCTTAGGTTTATCATTCCTTTTTCTAGAATTTGAAAATCAAGAATATAGGGAAAAACTCAGGGTTGTTGTTCCTCATGAAGATATTTCATCAACCACTCCAAAACCCTCCTCTTCTGTTATTCCATCTTCCACTCCTTCTCCTCAACCTTCATCTAAGCCAGCCCCCTCATCCAAACCTCCTTCCTCAAAATCTAGACCTCCTTCTCCTAAACCTAAACCCAAACCCCTTTGTAAAACCAAACCATCCACTACATCTCAGCTTGATCCGAAACCTCCTAGCACTGAACCCATTCCTATGACTCATGAACTCTATAGTGCTAGGATGGATGACAACACCCATGCAATGCTCCACAACAAACCTCACTACTTTTCAGAATTGCTAGACCCTGCTTATCAAGCTAGACTAAGATTTGTTCCTTTTGAAACACCTTCAAAACCATCATTCAGAAGACACAAGGCTGTCTCCAAAAAGCCCAAAACCACTAAATAACTGCTGTGCATTTTATCTGTTACTCTCTTTATTCATTTTTTTTATAAGCAACATTATTTCCATCTATACAAATTATGTATTGTTCTTTGTATCCATTGATGTTTGTGTTTGTACTTTGTATATACCAAATTTTGAATATTTATCTTTGTTAGTATTCTCATTAGTAGCTTAACTATGCTTTTTTTTCCTGTGCCTTTTTTATTATGACAAAAAAGGGGAGAAAAATGAGAGATACTTAGACATTTAGAAAATAATGCACTCATTCAAGGGAGGTCATTTGAATATCACTAGGAATACACTTTGTTGGGGGGAGCTATGTATGTCTTGTTTTGATATTTTTGTTCTAGTTCCCATGTGCTTTATATGTTTTATCTATTTTGAAAGGTATTTTACTTAATTGTTTCACCATCATCAAAAAGGGGGAGAATGTTGATCCAAATCTCCTTTACTTAGCTTGATTTTGATAATGAATATATTTAGCTAGCTGAGTTTTGATGATGAATAAAAATGTGTGAGTGAAGTGTTAAAGTACTGACAGTTATATTCCCTAGTACTGTAGTGATAAGTATAAAACACCTTCAGGGGAATAACTTTAGTTAAGTTGACAACACACATAAGATCACATCAGAGATAAGATCCACATTATGTCAATTAAGGAAGAAAACATAAATGCTCGAAAGATAACGAATGACACTGAACTTAGAAAAGGTTTCACACACAATGAGACATCTCTGAAATCACAAGGAACAAACTAAGAACATAAAGAAGTTCAAATTATTGGTCCTGATCTAAGGTAGCTCAAGAGGGGGTGTGAATTGAGTTTTAAAATTTTTTAGCTAATATAAAGTCAAGGTGCTGAAATAAATAAAGAATGAATCACGAAGCACAATATGCATAGGTATTTTATAAAGGTTTGACCCAAAACGTGGTACCTATTCTTGTCTTTGAGTCAGCCTCACTTGCTGTACTCGGGTTCTACTGAACACCTGTTAATTTTGTAAGCTAACCAACAACTTACACATGTTGGTTTCTAAGCTCACTAAAAACTTATACATGTTGGTTTCCAAGCTCACCAACAAACTTATATATATTGATTTTCAAGCTCATCAATAAACTTTCATAAACTATTGGTTTCCAAGCTAACTAACAAACTTATACATGATCAACAAGCCCCTTACTCGCTGTCCTAATTAACAAAAATAAATGTACAAGTAAATGCCTCTTACTTAGGCTAAGATGTACATAAATTAAAATGCTGAAGAAATAAGTATAGATTAATAAATATAGAGAATTTCAGACTCCCAAATGCTGTTGCAGAGAGCTTTGAATGCAGATTGGATTTTTACACAATGGAGTTGGAACAAAACTTTAATGCCTGAGTAAATGCTCTTATTTACTTCTCTAACTTGTCTAACTTGTTTAACTCGTCTAAATTATCTAACTCATCTAACTAGTCTAACTCATCTAACTTGTCTAACTGGTCTAACTCTTTTAAATGACCTTTCTTTACTCATTTTAAACTGGTAGTGAAAATCTATTCGTTGGAGAAGGTGACGTTCATTAAATGCGAGCAAATCATCAAAAGTTTTTAATTGTTGAAGTGTTCTCATGGGTTCTCATTGTCTGAAGGCTCTTGACAATGTCCAAAATGAACATCTATGTCTGAAGTTAAGATTTTGGATTGACTTGAATTCATCTTATAATAGACTTCTTTCATCTACAACCAAAAGTGAATCGCTATGTCCGAAGTTAAATTTTGAACTTAGAAGAGACATTAATTCCCTTTGCTATCACAAGTGATCTTTAGCTTTGTTTGTAGATGAGTTGACAATGTCCAAAGTAAAATCTCAGATTGATCGACTTTTGCAATGATAATGTTCGAAGCTTGGCACTTGGGATTTTTGGACTTGGAATTCTGACATCTTGCTTTATCTCTTCAAAAATGTTCGAACTTGGTTCTATTATGTCTGAATTGATTTTGTATTGTCTGAACTTAGTTCTATTATGTCCAAACTTCGTGACGCAATGTCTAAACTTACTTTTTTAGTGTTAGAAAATAAGTTGCTATGTCCGAAATGGCATGAAGTCTTATCTGAAGCATTATCCTAAGCTCTTCTTCTATACAAACATGCACATCGGTTTGTTAGATTTCTTTTGAGCATTTAGATTTTCTTTCTTATAAAGTTATGGATCTTATCTCTCATATTGTCTTCTATGAGCTATCCACTTAGGTTATTTCCCTGATGTAATATTTGTTACTGCACACTTAGAAATAATAGTTATTAGCTTACATGTTTAGTCATATGCTTTTCGCTCATCATTTGAACTTAGTCGGGTATAAATATTCATCATCAAAATCAATCCAAGTAAAATAGGCTTGGTTTAACAACTCTCCCTTTTTGATGATGACAAAAAATCTAAGTGAAATACCTTTCAAGAAAGATAAATTGTGTATTCCAAAAAAAATTATAGACATGGGAACTAAATAAATATGTATGCATATATCCCCTTAAAATGTGCATTAATATTACTAAATAGAGATATTTCAAATGTGTGCATAGCTCCCCCTTAATGAATGCATATGATTTATTAGACATATAGATTAATTAATCATATAATTTTATAGTCATACATACTTCTACCATTATTCTCCCTTATTGCTATAACATGTTACTTCTCACATATAGATATCTTCTCCCCTCTTTTGTCATTATCAAAAAGATATAAGGAAATATATGCAATACATGATATGTATCAAGTTGAAATACTTAGAATTGCATAAAAGAGATTTTATTTCAGTTCAGTACAAATAGAATTACAAACAAAGATACACTCAGATTTATTTCAATGCAAATAGAGGTCTAATCAAAAAGTGAAAGGTGCAACAATGATGGGATTGATGGAAGAAAATGTGGGGTAGAGAGATTGAGGTGAAGCTTAATTATGATCCTTCAAAAAGATTCAGGAATCATACATAGGCATGCATCCATTACTTTTGAGAAGGTCATATTGGAGGAGCTAAAGTTTTAGATAGGGGAGAAGGGGGTTGCTGCTGGTGTGGTTTCTCCATCCTAGTCTTTGGCTTCCAAAGATGGTTGCATTGAAAGTAGGGCCTTTGGACTCATATGAAGATGGTTCTTGTAATCTTCAAAGAATGCAATATCTCTTGTAGATATCCATTTAGTTCACTTATTTTCTTCTTTAGAGACATCATGAACTTCATTAAGTCCATTAGAAGAACTATCTCCAATCTAAAACATCTGAATAACTTCTCTATGTACATTGCTTTGCCTCAAGGAATTTTTCTCTATACATTTCTCACTTTTTCTTTCTTTGCTCATGATCTTTATCGCACAAACTGAGTTGTCTCTCTTTTCACTCTTGCCTTAGTAGTGCATGGATGAGGATGAATTAATAAGCAAGGCTGTAATAGTAAGGCAGTTTCTAGAGGGTTCTTGCAAGGTTCTAGCAGATTCGAGGTGATTTCGAATGAATGTTTGCTAAATATGGTTAAGAGATAAGCATTCCAATGAAAAAAATGTTTAATTCTAGTAGAAAAATGAGGTTCTACCTCATAAATGAAGGTTTAGGTGCTTTTGGAAGATAAGTAATAAGTCTGGATTTTTTAGACATAGAAAGGATTTTGAGTCAGTCTGGAATTGTAATTTCGGACAAAGATGGCTATGTCTGGAAATAAGATATCATATGAAAGTTGGATATTATGAAGTGAAGTTTTATAATGTTTGAAAGTGTATCCTAAAACTAAGCTTGGAATATTCTAAGTAAATCTCAATATCTTAAAACATGTAGAGATTTAGCATTCAAATCATACAACGCATATAATAATCAATCAGATCATATATATGCAAATAGAATGTTATGATCTTATCAAGAAATTATCATTATGCACATGGATCTATCAGTCCTAACTCTCTTTTAATCATGCAAAATCTATCCTCTAGGAGTGGTTTAGTCAAAATGTCTGCTAACTATTTTTCAATTGGTAAAATTTTTAGACAGACATTAGACCTGATCTTTAATGAATTGGTGCCTAATCTCTATATGCTTAGATCTAGAATGTATAATAGGATTCTTGATCAGATTTATAGCATTAGTATTATCACATCAAATTAGCATATCAACAAATTTAAGACCATAGTCACCTAGTTATTGTTTCATCCAGAGAATCTATGCATAATAACTTCCAACTGCAATATATTCGGCCTCAGTAGTTAATAGTGCAACAAATGTCTACTTTTTAGAAAACCATGATATGAACATACTTCAAAGAAACTAACACGTCCTTGAGGTACTCTTCCTATCTACTCTCTAATTAGTAAAATCAACATCAGAGACCCAACTAGCTCAAAATCTGAACCTTTTAGATAACTAATAAGCTCATATTTTATCATGTTTTAATACCTAAATTCACATATTTTGGATCCTTAATTGATGTAAGTTCATTAGTTTTGCTAAAATATTACACTTAATGGAGTTAGTTCCTATTTTAGGTGTAAAATTATTGAAAATATGCAAAAGACATCATTTTTAGTTAATTTGAATGAGTTAACCATTGTCAAAAGTGTGTTAGACATGGTTGAAATTGTTGAAACTAAGAATTTCTGAAGCTATTTAACTATCATAAGTACGTCA
This sequence comes from Pouteria campechiana, assembly GCA_036873735.1. Classification (NCBI taxonomy): domain Eukaryota; kingdom Viridiplantae; phylum Streptophyta; class Magnoliopsida; order Ericales; family Sapotaceae; genus Pouteria; species Pouteria campechiana. The sequence goes on from JAYJMB010010973.1 coordinate 76,361, forward strand.
GAAGTTCTGAAGAGCTTCTAACTTTGTTAAAACTGGTGATCTCATAATTTTTGAAGTAATCTACTCTTTAGAAGTGCGTCAGAATCTCTTAAGGGGTTCATATATGAAGAATTGGTTCTGAACGAATTTTGAATCACATCAGAAGTACAATAGAAGTTTCTAAAGAGTTGCTGAATAGATTTTGAGTGGTTTCTGAAGAGTTTTGATAAGTGTAGAAGAGGAAATTATAATTTCTGAAGCGCTTTGAGTGTGTTTTTGAGGTTCTTAGAAATGCAACAATAGTTGAGGGAATGGTTTTTTGAACTTATTAGAAGAGCAATTGGAATTTTTGAAGAAGTACAGAAGTGATTTCTAAAGTTTTGAGGTGGTTTCTGAGGCTCTCTGAAGTGCAATAAAGATGGTTCTAAATAAGTTTTGAGACTTGTAAAAGTGCTTAGAAATGCTCAAGAGTGCCGAAGAGGTAATTTTGAGGTAATCTCTAACATTCTTAGAAGGACGACATGACGTGTTTTTGAGGTTCTAAAAAGTTTACAGAAGTTCTCAAAACTGCATCCATATTGCATGAGGCATTCAAAAATAGTTTCCAAAGTGTGACAGAGGCTTTTAGATGTGTGACAGAACTTCTGAAGCCATGAAGTATTAATCTCAAAAGTGTGGCAGAGTGAGAGTATTCTGAAGGGTTTCCAAATCTCAATCTTTAGAAATTTTGAAGCTTCATAAGAACTTCTAAAGTAGTGAAAATTTGAAGTTCAAAAATTCTAAAGTGACTTAATAAGAAAGAAAATCCTTACATTTCAGAGGACTTTTTAGAACAAATTCTCCAAAGTACGAAGATTTCAGAGTATTTTAAAGGGTTGAAATTGCAAAGTTGGAAGTTGTAATAGCCCAGTCTCTTTAGTGCATATTGTCTGCTCTGAGTACCATTCTGGTGCACAACGTCGGTACCAATCCCTCACGGATTTGTCCCTTCTAGGGGTATGTACCTTTGGGCCCATCCTGCCACCCTCCAAAATGGGTGATACCCTTGCAACTAAGCCCCACATATTTAGCTCAGGACTCCTTCCCTCACCTGGGCAATGTGGGATATTACATCCACCCCTTGGGAGATGCCATGTCCACATGGCACACACCACCTACAGGCTTAGGGAGTCAGCTTTGATACCAATTGTAACAGCCTGGCTACTCCAGTGCATATTGTTTGCTCTGTTTGCCATTCTGGTGTACAACGCTGGTACTAATCCCTCATAGATTTGTCCCTTCTAGGGTATGCCCCTCCGGGCCCGTCCTGCCACCCACCAAAACAGGTGACACCTTTGCAACCGAGCCCAACACATTTAGCCTTAGACTCCTTTCCTCACCTGGGTGATGTGGGATACTATAGAAGTGCAACACTTGTTAGTTTTAGAAGTTGTGAATTTTTTTTTAGTGTATAAGTTGAGTTGTTATTAGAAGTCGATTTTTAGGCGCATTTGTTACAAACCCATAATGTGCAGCAACTTAGTTTGGAGAACTTCTATTTTATGCAACTATATTTTTATGGAGAAATATGAGTTATTATTAGAAGATGATCTTTATGCATATTGGGAGATTTCTAGTTAAATACTGTTGCTTGTGTTATTAAAGGACATTGAGGGATAGCATTCTTATGGAGAGTTGGATGAGGAGAAGAAATTAGAGCAAAAAGATCATTGGAGAAAGCTACTATAACTTTCATATTCTGTTTTTCTTTCTTTCTAGTTCATCTTTTGTTTTTGAATCAATAGTCAAACTTATATTAATATGATGATTATCAACTATGCAGTTGGTTTTAATTCAAATATGATGTTCTAAATTTCTTTTATCTAGGGTTAAATATATCTTCACAATAAAAACTTAGGTTAATGTTTGATTTTTGAGTTTGATTATTTTCTTCCTCATTATTTCTTCTTTTTTATGCTTAATGCATGTATGTGATTAGCTACCATGTGCATGAACTAAGATTCTTAATTTATACTAGAGAGAGTTGAATTAGAAATAGACTCTTGAATTTAAGAACATATAATGCAATAAAATCTAGCGATAACAATTGTACATGTGTAATCCATGTGGGTATGACCTTGTGAGCACATATATTATACATGGATGCCTAAGCTTAATGGGTTTATTAATTTGGATTTGCATGGAGACATAGTAGATAACTTCAATAGGCAAACCTACCATATTACTTGAGAAAGGGTGGTAGATATTTTAATGTATCTGATTGATTATAAGAGGAATGATAATTTACTCAATGCAATTCATCAATACAAGTGGATTTGCTAGGTGAAGTTGAATTCCTAGATATTTCATCCATTGATATTTCTTCTTTTACTCTTGCTATTTATTAACTTCATTATTTTTTTTAGATTTAGTTCTTATATCATCTACTAAAATTTACTCAATCAAATATTATTGATTTGATACAAGTATGGTACTTAGTGTGTAACAACATACTTCCTCATGGGAACGATACTCAACTCACCTCATCTATATTACTTATGATTGTATATACTTGCACGAGACCCAACAAGTTATTAGCCCCATTACTAGGGAAGTAATGAAGTTATACATTAATATCAATACTAATCAAGATTGGTATTATTTTGGTTTTCTTTTTTGCTTAGTTCTAGTTTATATGTTTAGTTTGATTCTTTGGTTTAGTTTGATTTGGATTCTCGATTTAATTTGTTTATGTTATTTTCTTTGTTGGAAAGAGTGGTGTATGGTATGAAGTTGATAGGATGACCTAGCTGAGTTTGACTTAGAAATTGATTGTACCTATAGAAGAAGACTGAGAGAACAATCAAATTTGATTGAAAAGATGGAAGAAGTAGCTGTAGCTGATAATCCATGCAGGCTTTTGAGAGATTATATTGCTCCAACTATTCAGGGACAAACATAATGCATAAGAAGACCTGTAGTTCAAGCAAATAATTTTGAGATTAAGCCTTCACTCATTCAAATGCTTCAGCAATCAGTGCAATTCAGTAGATGTACAAGTGATGATCCAAATAGCCACATTGATGCTTTTCTTGAAATCTATCAAATATAATGCAGTTTCTGATGATGTGATCAGGTTGAGGTTATTTTCATTCTCTTAGAAATAAAGCTAAAAGTATGCTTTCTTCTTTGCCTGCAGGCTCAATCACACTTGGGATGAAACGACATAGAAGTTCCTAGGTAAGGTTTTTCCTCCTTCAAAATCTGCTAAGATGTATAACGATATTATAACTTTCATGCAGATAGATAATGAATTACTATATGAGGCATGGGAGAGATTTAAGGATATGCTAAGGAGAAGCCCACATCATGGACTACCCATATGGATGTAGGTACAAACTTTTTAGAATAGGACTAGTTCAAATTTTTGTTTTATGATTAATTTAGCTGCAAGAAGATCATTGAATAACAAAATGCCAGAAGAAACTTACTAACTATTGGAGGAGATGGCATCAAATAGTTATCAGTGGCCTCCTAAGTGGTTATCTATGAGAAAACCAATCGGAGTGCATGAAGTGGATGGTTTCACTGCACTCACTACATAGTTTAAGTATTGAATCAAAAGATAGACAATATGAATACTTTAACAATGAAAATTCAGAGAGTGACATGGATTTTATGGTGGAGGACATGCTAGCATGGATTGTCAAGTAGGTTACACTTTGCACAATCTAGTAAGAATGCTAACTTTGTTAGTAATTTTAATAGGATACAGAACAATCCCTATAACAACACTTATAATCTAGGGTAGTCAAATCATCCAAATTTCTCATGGAGCAATCAGAATGTAGTAAGGCCACCACCAGGATTCAAGCAACCAGAAGAGAGAAAATCCAATCTGGACGAGATTGTCAACAAATTTGTTAGCAACACTCAAGAATTCATGAATAACACAGACATGAGGTTTCAAAATGAAGAAGCCTCAATGAAAAATTTAGAGACATAGGTAGGACAACTAGCAAACATGTTTTCAGGAAGAAAATATGGTTCTTTACCTAGCATCACAAAGAATAATTCAATTGAAAAGGTAAAAGCTATAACCTTAAGCAATGGAAAGCAAGTGGGAGAGAAATTTGTGGAATAACCAACTCCCAAAGAAAGAGAGGAGGAAGTAACTGAATAACCACAAAAGGCATCTAAGAGAAAACTATTTCCAGACTATTCTAAGTGATATGTGCCTCCAATTCCTTATCCTCGATGACTTTAATAGCATAAAATGGATAAGCAGTTCTCTAAAATTTCTGAATATATTTAAAAATTTCATATTGACATTCCTTTTGTAGATAGATGCCTTAGCATAGATGCCCAACTATACAAAATTTTTGAAGGAGATCTTGGCAAACAAAAGGAAGTTGGAGGAATATGAAACTATGAAGTTGAATGAGGAATGTTCAACCATCTTGCAAAACAAACTGCCACAAAAGATGAAAGATCCATGGAGTTTCACTATCCCTTGCGCTATTAGTGATTCTTATTTTGAAAAGGCATTGTGCAAATTTAATGCCTTTTTCTATTTTAAGAAAATTAGGATTGGGAGAGGTCAAAGTAACTACAATATCACTTCAACTTGCTGATTGTTCAATTAAACATCCAAGGGGTATTATGGAAGATGTGTTGGTAAAGGTTGAAAAGTTCTTTTTTCCTATAGATTTCATAGTTCTTGACATGGAAGAAGACAAGGAAGTACCACTTATCTTGGGTAGACCATTACTAGAAATAGGAAGAACTCTTATTGATGTTCAATAGGTAAAATTAATTCTTAGAGTTCAAGATGATCAAGTTACCTTTAACATTTTTGAAGTAATGAAATACCCTTTGGATGTTAATTCTTGTTTTGTAATTGAATCTATTAACAAGTTGGTGAACAAAGTTTTTTAGGAAAGTGTTATTGAAGATCCACTTGAAGCATGCTTGACTCAACCAAGCAACAAAGAAATTGAGAATGAAGATATAGAGGACTGTAAAAAGTTTATGGAGGCAAACCTACCCTACTCAAAGCAACAGTCACTAAAGAGTTGCTTGGGATAATGAAAGGGGAGAAATTTTCAAACCATTTACTATGCTAGTAGGACCTTATCAGGAGCTCAATTAAATTATTCAATAATAGAAAAGGAACTTTTGATTGTAGTTTTTCCTTTTGATAAATTTTATTCTTACTTGATTGATTCAAAAGTGATTATTTATTCATTCAGCTCTAAAATATTTGCTTGCAAAGAAAGAAGCAAAGCCTAGATTGATTAGGTGGATTCTCTTGCTGTAGGAATTCGATTTGGAGATTAAGGATAAGAAGGGAATTGAGAATCTAATTATAGATCACTTGTCCAAAATTCCAACTACAAAAGAGGAGAAAACTCCAATTCTAGAAGAATTCCCTCATGAGCATATATTTCATGTCAACTCCACATAAATACCATGGTTTGCTAATTTTGTGAATTATTTGGCAAGTAAAGTTCTACCCCCCGACATGTCATATCAATAGAAAAAAAAGTCTTTTTTGATGTTAAACATTATCTTTTGCAAGAACCTTTTCTATTTAAAGTTTGTGCAAACCAAGTGATAAGGAGATGTGTACCATAGAATGAGATGATACATATTCTACAACATTATCATGATGGAGAGATAGGTGGACATTTAAGTTCCATCAAAATTATAGCTAAGGTTTTGCAATTTGGTTTTTATTGGCCAATAATTTTCGAAAATGTACACACCTATGTACTTTCATGTGATAGATGTAAGAGAATGAGAAATATTTCTAGGAGAAATGAGATTCCATTAAACAATATTCTTATTTGTGAATTATTTGATGTTTAGGGCATTGATTTCATGAGACCATTTCCTTCTTCTTTTGGCCATAAGTACATTCTGATAACTATAGAGTGTGTGTCTAAATGGGTGAAGCTGCATCAATGCTAAGAAATGATACACACGTAGTGATCAAATTCTTGATGAAAAATATTTTTACTAAATTTGGCACTCCTAGAGTAATCACCAATGATGGGGGAACACATTTTTGCAAGAAAGAGTTCGATGCACTTCTCCATAAATATAGATTCACCCATAAGATTGGAGTCAGCAATGATGGGGGAACACATTTTTGCAAGAAAGAGTTTGATGCACTTCTCCATAAATATAGATTCACCCATAAGATTGGAGTCCCCTATCATCCTTAGACTAGTGGATAGGTAGAAGTTTCACATAGGAAAATTAAAAGAATTTTGGAGAAAATTATGAATGCCTTTAGGAAAGATTGGTCAATAAAACTTGATGATGTACTTTGGGCCTACAGGATTGCATTCAAAACACCCATTGGGATATCTCCTTTTAGGATAGTGATTGGAAAGGCTTATCATTTACCTATGGAATTAAAACATAGAGCATATTGGGCACTAAAATTTTTGAATTTTGACAAGCAACTTATTGGAGAAGAAAGATTGCTACAGCTGAATGAGTTGGATAAACTTTGCAATAAGGCTTATGAGAATGCCAATATATACAAAGTGCCTACAACCTTCTAAGAAGAGAGTTTGAAATTGGACAAAAAGTATTACTTTATAACTCTAGCCTTAGATTATTTCCTGGTAAGTTACAATCCAGATGGTTAGGTTCTTTCACTATCACTTAGGACAATTGAAGTTGCTTATGACACTAGGGGAACATTTAAAGTGAATGATCAGCATTTGAAGCCATACTTTGATTGAAGATTTGATAAGAAGAAGTTGACCTTAGATCTAAAAGAACTAGCTTAAAGAAAGAGAAAGTCAAGATGAAGACTATGAATCAAAACTACTTCTTCATCCCTTCTCTTTTAAATTTTTTTTGATCTAGCTTAGTTTTGCTTTATTTTTCTTTTTGTTTATATTTTTTTTGTGCTTTCTTGATTTTAGACAATTTTGTCTTACAACCATCAATTTTTGATCAACTCTTCTCCACCAGCAAAGGAGAATGATACACTTCAGAGGAGAAAGTTGACCTCATGAGACAGACAGACAGCTAGACAGTTCACATCTACATATTAGGAACACTGAGAACACAATATCACTCATTTCAGGGAAGCCCTCAATCTTAACTTTTGTTCATTCTTTCACATTGAGGACAATGTTCAGTTTACGTTTGGGGGTATATTTGAAAACTTTCATTTAGTTTTTAGCAAAACATTTTTAAATTTAGGTATACTTTTTCAATGAGCTTTAATTTTTTCTAACTTAGCTAAGAAAATCCATGAACAATTATGCAAAACTGTTAAATTTGAATTGATGGATTCTCTCTTGATGATCAGTAACATATGCTTAGTTTTTGATTGCCATTACACATGATTTAAAATGAAATATAGGGACTACCTTGTGATTGAATAATTCTGGTGTTGAGTCTTTCTTTTCATGAATGATGAAATTTTTATTGAGCACTTTATATTATGATCATGTGAAGTATATGTGGATTAGTTGATAATTTTGTAAATTCAGTAACATATTTTGGTTGACATAAATATGCTAGACCTTGTTTGATTATTCCTCAAGGCAAAATCCTGGATAACATATTTACTTAGAAATGATTTAGACATTTTTTTATTAGTTTGAGCCTTTCAAGCTAACCTAGTACGTCATGTCACTAGTGTCCCTATTGAGCCTTACTAAAAATGACATATGCAAAGTATGTGAAAGGCCACAATTCAACTTTTCTTTCTTTAGCATCATCCTCCAAACCCTTTGAGCTTAAAAAACCATGCTTGACTTGTTAAGAGACATAATCTATACACATGGTTGTTATAGAGGTATGAGTGAAGCAAAAGAAGATAAGTTTGGGGATAATTAAAAAAAGAATACAAAAATAAAGAAAAAGGATAAAAAGAAAAGAATCAATAAGGATTCATCCATTAATTGAGGGGATCATATCTCAAAGAACTCAAAATAAAACAAGTTTGGGGGTGTGAAGTAATATAACCCATAAAAATAGAAAGAACCCTAAATAATAAGTCAAGAGAGTAAATATTCATGTGCAACTTATTTATAATGTCTTACTTTGCGAATCCCTATTCCTTTTCTTTGTTAGCTAAACCCAAGGCCCCATTACAAGCTTATCAAAGACCTATTGATTCAAGTGAATAGAGTTTTCTACATTAATGGAAAGGGATTATAAAAAGCAAACTTGTGGAATGTTTTATAAAAATCATTAGAATCACTGGATTGCATATGATTGATTAAAAAAATGTATGTAACATGAGATTGATAAAGCACACTCACATACATTCTCACTTTATGAAGGGATTGATAAAACATGAGTTTCACGAGATTATATGCTAAGTGTCTTGAATGATTTTTTAAGTTATGTGCATATGTACAATTTGTTTAGCATGTTATTGATTAATTAAGAGAGACTATCCTAATTGTTTCATAAGTCTAGTTACTATTTTGCTCAAAGACGATCAAAAGCTAAGTTTGGGGGTATTTGATAATCTTATATTTTATCATATTTTAATACCTAAATTCACATATTTTGGATCCTCAATTGATGTAGGTTCATTGGTTTTGTTTAAATATTATACTTAATAGAGTTGGTTTATATTTGAGGTTTAAAACTGTTGAAAAGATGCAAAAGGCGTCATTTTCAGTCAATTTGAATGAGTTAGCCATTGTCAAAAGTGTGTCAGACATGGTTGAAATTGTCAAAACTTAGAATTTCTAAAGTAGTTTAACTGTTAGAAGTGCGTCAAAAGTTCTGAAGAGCTTTTGAAATGGTTAAAATTAGCGATCTCAAAATTTTCAAAGTAGTCTACTCTTCAGAAGTGTGTCAGAATCTCTTAAGGGGTTCTGATATGAAGAACTAGTTTTGAATGAGTTCTGAATCAAATCAGAAGTACAATAGAAGTTTTTGAAGAGTTCCTAAGTAGATTTTGAGTGGTTTCTGAAGAGTTCTAAGAAGTATAGCAAAGGATGATATAATTTTTGAAGAGTTCTGAGTGTGTTTCTGAGGTTCTTAAAAATGCAATAGTGGTTGACAGAATGATTTTCTAAAGTTATCAAAAGAGCAACCGGAATTTTTGAAGAAGTGCAAAAGTGATTTCTAAAGTTCTGAGGTGGTTTCTGAGGCTTTTAGAAGTGCAATAGAGATGATTCTGAATGAGTTTAGAGGCTTGTAGAAGTACTTAGAAGTGCGACAGAGGTAATTCTAAGGTAGTCTTTGACATTCTCAGAAGGGTGACATGAAATGTTTTAGAGGTTCTAAGAAGTTTATAGAAGTTCTTAGAACTACATCCATATTTCATGAGGCATTCAAAAATAGATTCAGAAGTGTGATAGAGGCTCTTAGAAGTACAACAAAACTTCTGAAACTGTGAAGTTATAATCTCAGAAGTGTGGCAAAGTGACAATATTCTGAAGGGTTTCCAAATCTCGATCTTCAGAAATTCTTAAGCTTCGTCAAAACTTCTAACGCAGTAAAATTTTGAAGTTTAGAAATTCTTAAGTGACTTAACGAAAAGAAAATTCTTGAGTTTTAGATGACTTTTTAGTAGAAATTTTCAAAAGTAAATTCTAAGATGTCAGAGTGTTTTAAAGGATCATAATTGCAAAGTTAGAAGTGTGGCACTTGTTGGTTTTAGAAGTTGCAGACATTTTTTTAGTGCATATGTTGAGTTGTTATTAGAAGCTGATTTTTAGGGGCATGTATTGCAAACCACAACGTGCAACAACTCAGTTATTTTGGAGAACTTCTATTTTATGTAGTTATATCTTCATGAAGAAATATGAGGTATTAGTGGAAGTGGATCTCTATGTGTAGTGGGAGAGTTTTAATTAAAACTCACTGTCTAGATTATTTAAGGATACTAAGGGATAGAGTTCTTATAGAGAGTTGGACAAGGAAAAGAGCTTAGAGCAAAAAGATCATTAGAGAAACCTGCTACAACTTTCACATTCTATTTTCTTTCTTTCTAATTTATCTTTAGTTTTTGAATCAACAATTAAACTTAGATTATGATGATATTTATCAATTACTTAGTTGATTTTAATTCAAATATGATGTTCTAAATTTCTTTTATCTAGGATTAAATGGATCCTAGCAATGAAACTTGTATTGATGTTTAATTTTTGAGTTTGATTATTTTCTTCATCATTTTTCTTCTTTTTTATGCCTAATGCGTGCATGTAATTGGCTACCATGTGCATGAACTGAGATTCTTAATTTATACTCGAGAGAGGTGAATTAGGAATTGACTCTTGTATTGAAGAACAAATGATGCAATGAAGTCTAGAGATAACTATTGTACATGTACAATCTGCGTGAGTATGACCTTGCGAGTGTATATATTACACATGGATGCCTAAGCTTAATAGGTTTATTGATTTGGATCTGCATGGAGACATAGTAAGTAACTTCAATAGGCACAACTACCATATTTAGTGCATCTGATTGACAATGAGATAAATGATAATTTACTCAATGCAATTCATCAATACAAGTGGATTTGCTAGGTGAAGTTGAATTCTTAAATATTTCATCCGCTGATATTCTTCTTTTGCTCTTGCTATTTGTCAACTTTATTATTTTGTTTAGATTCAGTTCTTATATCATCCACTAAAATTCACTCAATCAAATATTATTGATTTGATACAAGTATAGTATTTAGTGTGTAATAATATACTTCCTTGTGGAAACGATATACTCAACTCACCTCATCTATATTACTTGTGGTCGTGTATGCTTGCATGAGACCCAACAATACCATAAACCAAGGTTTGGAGTGTCTAAGAGATATCTAAAGATGCAAGATTCTTTTGACTGTAATAAGATGTGACTCCTTATGATCAGATTGGAATCTAGCACATATACATATACTAAACATAATTTTTGGCCTTCTAGTAGTAAGATACAATAGAGACCCTATCATATTTCTATAATATTTTTGACAAATAGATTTACCTCATTCGTCCTTATCTAATTTGATGGAAGTACTCATTGGAGTTCCATACCTTCTTCCATCTTCAAAATTGAATTTCTTCAGTAGTTCCTTTGTGTATTTAGCTTGGTGGATGAAAATTCCCTCTTTCATGTACTTTACTTATAGTCCTAGAAAGAAGTTTAATTCTTTCATCAAACTTATTTCAAATTCTCTCTGCATCAACTTAGTAAACTCTTAATAAAAAGTTTTATTATTACCTCCAAATATAATATCATTTACATTTATTTCCACAAGAAGAATATCATTCATAGCAAGCTTAATGAAGAGTGTGGTATTTGCTTTACCCATTGAGAATCCTTTCTTAATAAAAATTCTTCTTAGCTTCTCATACCATGCTCTAGGAGCTTGTTTCAATCCATAAAGGGCTTTCTTGAGTTTGAAGACATGGTTAGGATAATAAGAGTCTTCAAACTAGGTGTGCAACTTGGTATAGATCAACTCGAACCCGAGTGTGACCGGGACCTTTATGGTACTAGTTCTAGATGGCATGCTTGGCTGATAGGGTTTGGTCAAAAACACTAACCCAAAATATTAAATATGGATAGTGTGGTTAGTTGGTTATAAAACTGACCTGACTTATATATAACAATAAATATTAAAAAATTAGATACATCCCCAAAATACTCTAACTCTATCTTCTTCTTTATTGTAGCCTCATGATCTAACTTTACTACCTCTATTTTCTATTATTTTTTCATGTTTAATATTTATTTCATCGAGTTATGTCGCTCATCTAGATGAGATAAATTAAAATAAAATCTCAAAGTGTCAGAGACCATGATCCATTGTAGTGCACCTGTCCTGCTTATTTAAGAACTCTTGCTTAATGTCTCAACGATTGGACCAGTGATTAGTTTGCTATGGTTCAACCATTGGTTTCAACATATTTTAACTATAAACATAATGCAATAAAACACATTTCCATCGCTTCAATCATGAATCAGACATTGGCTCTCTATTAGTATAATGAAAATTCAAATTAAAAGATATAACTTAGGGTAAATAGAGATCTATATTTTTAAATATAGATTTATTATTTAATTTCCTATATTTATGATCCACTAGATCTATGTTTGTATTAATTCTAATATTTTATTAAATTTTACTTAAAAATTTGAACTAGAGAGGGCGTTTATTGCAATTTTTAAACTTTTACCAAGCCATGGTTCCGTCATACTTGTGAATTGTTGTGAAAATCTTGTGGCATGTGGAATCATGCAACCCAAATAATTTTTTCGTTGCACTAGCAACTCATTTGAACTATGTACATATAACTTTCATATGTTACTCATCTATTTATGCGTAGTTAGTTGGATGGTGTGGACCATGACATGCAGCCTCTTCTGAAAGGCTGGAACAATTTGAACCTTCTATCAAATTGACCATAATTACCAACCAAAATTATTAACCCAAACTTAACCAAAAATCAACCACCATGATAAAAGATTGGTTTAGGGTTTGGATAAGGCCAACCTAACTCGCCATATATGTAGGGTTGGGTAGGAGTTTTTATAAATAGGGTTAGGATTGGAACAACCCTGACCTGGTATAAACTGACCTGATTTGCACCCTTTCTTCAAACCTAGTGGGTTGTTCCACATAAAGTTCTTTATTAATGAAACCATTCAAAAAAGTATATTTGACATCCATCTGATAAAGTTTAAAATTCATGAAAGATGCAAATGAAAATAACATTCTAATGGCTTCTATCCGCGCAATAGGAGTGTATAATTCATCCAAATATATTCTTTCTTCTTGACAGTACCCCATTGCTACTAATCTTTCCTTGTTTCTCACTACTAAACTAGATTCATCAAGTTTATTTGTAAAGCCTCATTTGGTTCCTATAACAGACTGATGGTCAGGCCTTGGAACTAAAGTTCACATGTTATTTCTTTTAAATTGGTCCAATTCTTCTTGCATAACTATAATCCAATTCTCATTTTCTAATGTATAGTCTATGCAAGTTGGCTTTATTTGAGAAATGAAGCCAAAATTATCACATACTTGGTAATAGGATGATCTAGTCTTAACTTTATCATAAATATCACCAATTATCTGGTTTTCAAGATAAGCATTCATGAATCTCCAATCTCTAGGAAGAGAAGAATTACTTCCCTAGTTTACCTCACTTATGGATGATTTAAACTGTCTATCTGCTTCATCCCTTATTGTTTCTTTCTATAGAGTTTTTTTTAATCTTGATTTTTCATATTTATTCTCTCCATGTTTTTTCTGAGTATATCTACATCATTATCAAAATCACTTGTTCTCTTTGAATAGTTAAATGATTCATCAAATTTGATATGGATAGACTCCTCTACAACTCTATTACTCAAGACTCTAAATGCTTTGCTAACAATGGAATATCCAAGGAATATCTCTTCATCAGATTTGCTATCAAATTTTCTAAGGTTTTTTTTTTCATTATTAAGAATTAAACATTTGTGGCCAAAAGTATGAAAAAATGATATGTTAGGCTTCTTGCTATAATACAACTCAAATAGAGTTTTGTTGAGTAATGGCCAAGTATGAATTTTATTAATAATATAACAAGTGGTATTTATAGCTTCAGCCCAAAATATTATAGCAGATTATATTCACTCAACATGTCCTTGCCATCTCTTGCAAGGTTTTATTTTTTCTCTCAGCTACTCCATTTTTTTTGAGGTATTCTTGGTGTAGAGAAAGTTTCAAAGATCTCATTTTTTTCATAGTAGGTTGCGAACTTATGATTTTCAAGCTCTTCACCATGATCACTTCTAATGACAACTATATGATAACTTTGTTCATTCTATACACACTTGGAAAATATTTCAAAGAATGAAAAGCCTCATCTTTAGATGCAAGAAATATTATCTAGGTATATCTACTGAAGTCATCAATAATGACATATGTGTAATATTTTCCTCTAAGACTTTTAGTTCTCATTGGTCCCACTGAGTCTGTATGTAGTAATTGAAGTGGCTTAGTTGTGTATACTTCTCTGTTTGATTTGAAAGACTCTTTTGCTTACCTTTCTCTCATGTAAGCATCACACAATTGTCCTTTATCATATTTTAGGTCAAATAAGTCAACTATAAGATCTTTTTGGTATAGTCTTTCTATTATGTTTTTGTTGGCATTTCCTAATCTTTTATGCCATAGTAGGGGCTCATCATGACTGATAAGATACTTATCTTGGATATCAAATAAGTCTACAATATACACATTACCATATGTCTTGCCTAGGACTACAATTGAGTCATGCTGATCTAAAATTAAACACATATGAGATTCAAACGTAACCTTATAACCACTGTTACAGAATTAACTAACACTAAAAAGGTTATGCTTTAATCCCTTAACTAAAAGCACATATGAAATAATAGTAAAATGTGGTTGGCCAACCTTACCAATCTCAACCACTCTACCTTTTCCATTATCTCCGAAGGTTACTGTTTTATCGTGTTTTTCTTTTAGCTTAGTGAACGGCTCCTTCTCCCCTGTTATATGTATTGAGCAACTACTATCAATGTACCACATACTTCTTCTTATGATTCTCATACATACCTACAATGACAAGGTCAGGCTTTAATCTTTGGTACCCATCTGAGAATAGGTCCAAGGTAGTGGTAGTAATTTTTTGTACCATTATTTCTTAGGTGCCACTACTCTAATGTTTGGAGATTGAATTGCATTTATTACATTTGCAATTATTTTAGAAATCTAAACCATGGTCTGTTTGGTCCTTTGTTTTCTTCTAGAATCAAAAGTCTATTTTTTATATTGCTGACTACCTTTATTCTTTGTATTCATTTTAAACAAGGTGGACATCAAGGTTTATGTAAGTGCATTATTTTCTACCTCGACCTGCTCAAGTTCACTGATGATAGATAATTTATTCTTGAGCATAATATTTTCATCTTTTAATTTGGAGTATTCATTGGTCATTTTAATTCATCTTTCTAATTCTTCTATAAAATTAAGAGATTCAACTTTAGAAGTTACTTCATCTTCATTAATTACCATAAAGCTGATTTTTATATGGTATTCTTTTTGATCTCCTTTCGTTGGTGATAGTCTACTCAATTGTGCTTCATGATCCTCCTCACAGTCACTGACACTTTCATGTCGTATGTTCTCGATCACTTCCCATGCAACAAGTGCTTTCTTCTTCTTAAATTTCCTATTGCTATTATTGTTGTTCTTCTTCTCAGGATATGAATTATATTTTTTATTCTGTTGTTCCCCTTGCTTCTTATCTAGCTCTTGGTAGTTAAATCACATGTGACCAGGCTTGCCATAGTTGTATAGGTGGGGATTTCCTTTCTCTTATCTTTACTTCTAAAGTTCTTGGAATTGCTTCCGGTTTTTCTCTTGAACATGGTTTGAATCTTCTACACAACATTACCATGTCATCATCATGTTCAGCTCCACTCATTGAAGCTTCACTTTGTGAGTCATTGTTTGACTTAGTTCTCAATGTTATTGTCTTCTTTTCCTTTGTTTCTTCTAGAGCTTTCTGCTTTATAAGGACTTCATGGGTCATAAGCAAACTAATTAGTTCCTCCACTATCATCTTATCTATATCTTTTACCTCCTAGATCACTGTAACCTTTGCCATCCACTGTGTAGGCAAAGATATCAAGATCTTCTTCACCATTTTAGGCTGTTTATATTTTCCCTGAAGACCCTTCAACCCATTGGTGATCTTTTGAAATCTTTCAAACATATCTGATATTGTCTCATTGTCCTTCATATGGAAGGCTTCATATTCCTGCATAAGTATATTAATTTTGGTCTCCTTGACTTGGTAAGTTCCTTCATGTGTGAATTTTAGTTTGTCCCAAATCTCCTTTACAGAGTCACACGCTGAAATCTTTTCAAACTTAGATGACGATAGTGCATAATAGAGGCTATTCTTAGCTTTGGCATCTCTTTCAACTAATACAATGTCTTTTGTAATATGCTTATCTCTTTTGTTTGTGATAATCTTGCCATCCTTGATAATTTGTTATAACTTATAAACATTGGCAATCAAGAAATTTTATATCCGCATCTTCTAATACTCGTAATTGGAGCCATCAAAATATGGGGATTTGGAAGTTGACTGTTCTTCAGTAGTGGTGTTTTGGAATGTGTTGGCCATAGGAATCCCTTCAAATAGTCAAAGTAACTGGTAGTCAGGATTAACTATTGAAGTCCACTTTGATACTAATCATTGGTCCCAATCTAAGTTACCTCAAGAGGGGGGGGGGGTGAATTGAACTTTTAAAATTTTTGGCCAATATAAAGTCAAGGTGCTGAAACAAATAAAGAATGAATCACATAGCACATGCATGGGTATTTTATAAAGGTTTGACACACAACACGATACCTACTCTTCTCTATGAGTTAGCCTTACTCGCTACACTCAGGTTTCACTAAACACCTGTTGGCTTTACAAGATCACCAATAAACTTATACACGTTAATTTCCAAGTTCACCAACAAACTTTCATAACTTATTGGTTTCCAAGCTAACTAACAAACTCATACACAATCAATATGCCCCTTGCTTGCTATCCCAATCAATGAAAATAAATGTACAAGTAAATGCCTCTTACTTAGGCTAAGATGTATATGAATTTAAATGCAGAAGAAATAAGTATATATCAATAAATACAGAGAATTTTAGACTCCTAAATGTTGTTGTAGAGATTGAACTTTGAATGCAGATTGACTTTTTTTTCTCTAACTTGTCTAAGTCTTTTGAATGGCCTCTCTTTACTCCTTTCAAATTAGGATTCAAAATCTATCCATTGGAGAAGACGATGTTCATTAAAAGCAATCGAATCATCAAGATTTTTTGACCATTGAACTGTTCTTATGGGTTCTCATTGTCTAAAGGCTTTTGGCAATGTATGAAATGAAAAACTATCTAAAGTTAAGATTTTGGATTGATTTGAATCATTTAACTTGCAACAGACTTCTTTTAGCTATGTTCAAAAGTGAATCGCTATGTCCAGAGTTGAATTTTTGACTTAGAATAGATGTGAATTCCCTTTGCTTTCACAAATGATCTTTAGCTTTGTCCAGAGATGAGTTGGTAATGAAGTAAAATCTCAAATTGACTGACTTTTCTATTGGCAATGTCAGAAGCTTGGCACTTGGGATTTTTGGACTTGGAATTCTGGCATCTTTATTTTTCTCTTTAATAGTGTCCAAACTTGGTTCTGTTATGTCCGAACTTGGTTCAGCAATGTTCAAACTTAGTTTTGCTATATTCAAACTAGATTTTGCTGTGTTCTAACTTGGTTCTACAATGTCCAAACTTGGTCACGTAGTGTCCGAACTTGCTTCTGCAATGTCTAGAAACAAGCTGCTATGTCCAGAATGGTGTAAATTTTTGTCTGAAGCATTGTCCTAAGCACTTCTTTTGTCTGAACTTGGACATCCATCTATTAGATTTCTTTTGAGTATTTACATTTTCTTTCTCATAAACTTTTGGATCTTGTCTCTAATATTGTTATATGTGCATTGTTCACTTATGCTATTTCCCTGATGTAATATTCGTTATGACACACTTGGAAATAATAGTTAGTTGCTTAAATGTTCACTCATATACTTTTGCTTATCATCAAAACTTGGTTGGGTATACATGTTCATCATCAAAATCAATCTAAGTAAAATTGGTTTGGTTCAACACAAAGTGTCTAAAGAATGAAGACTTTAGATGTAAGAACCTTGTCTAAAAATGTTTTAGACAAAAGGTCCAAGCTTCAAAACCTATATTATAGTTGAAGAATATGTTTGGCATTTCACAAGAGTTCCAAAGCAAATTCAAAGTGCTTTAGACATGGTGAAGCACTGTTGAAGTAAACAAGACCAGATGCTTAAGTTAGGACTCAAATGATGCTTCGAATGCTACAGAACCATTTTGGACATTATGGAACCAAGTTAGGATGTTGCGAAATTTTATTTAATATAATGTCAAACCAAGTTTAGATGAAGTTGAACCTTGGACACCTGGCTAAGTGATTCTCAATGATTTAGTCAATTCAAAGTTTTATTTAATATGGACTAAAATATTTTTGATGAAGCTGGTCTGAATTGTTCACACGAAAACTTCACATAGTCCAAAATTATTTCAGACATTATGAAACTACAAACAATGTCAATGAGCGCGAGTTTTCAATGAAGTGTTCTTCTCCCATTCCAGACATGCTTATTCTAGATAGTCTGAAGTTGGGAGAACATTTCAATGGTCAAAAAATCTCTATGATTCGCTCACATTTAATGAATATCATCTTCTCCAATGGGCAGATTTCAAAATCTAGTATAAAAGGAGAAGCAAAAAAATCATTCAAGAAAAGGCAATTCAAGCAAATCAAGTAATAAAGAGCATTAACAAAGCATTTGCTTCAATTCAAGTTTTCTTCCAAGATTTCACAACTTCAATGTGCTAATTGTAGATTTGCTTTCAAAGCTCAATCATCTACAACCTTCTGAAGTTTGATATCATTACTTTTAAATTGCTTTGTTTGTTCATTAAATTTGCATTTAGTTATTGTACAATTAGCCTAAGCAGAGGCACATAGCTGTATAAGTTTGTCTTTCTGTCATTTTTGGTAAGTAGAGAGACTTGCTATCTGTATAAATTTATTGGTGAGCTTGGAAACCAACTAGTATATAAGTTTGTTGGTGAGCTTAGAAATCAACCCTTGTATAAGTTTATTGGTAATCTTGGAAATCGATAGGTTGTAAGAGTTTACTAGTAAGCTCAAGAAAATCAACCATTGATAATGGAACCTGAGTGCAGTAAGAGAGGCTGACTCAGAGAGTGTAATAGTTACCAGGTTGGGCCGAACCACTATAAAAATACCTTTGCATTTGTGTTAGGTGTCTTATTCTATTTATTCTTAGTACTTGATTTTAACTTGGCCATAATTTTCAAAAGCTCAATTCACCCTTCCTCCTGAGCTACCTACTGAATGGGACTAACACATTGTGCCCACTCATCATCTTTGGACTTACTTAAGGAGACCGGAGACTTATGAGACTAAAGTAGGAAAATTGTCTCATCATCTGCCTCAATCTTGATCAATTGATATAAATAAGCCATAGACCCTATTGGTTTGCCTTCTAAGGTGATCTTCTTCTTATTCTTCCATAAAATCATCTAAAGGTTCTTCCAATTACATTTTGCCTTATTATTCTCTCCAAGTAAAGATATCCCAAAATCACATCCAATCACAATGATTGAAGAGGATAATGATTAGAGTGTTAAATTGCAAGAGTAGAGGCGTCGCTTTATAAATATTACCCCAACCTAAGTAATAATTGTTAACTATTCTCACCTTGAAGGATGCAATCCTCCAAATAAGGTAGTTAATATGCTTAGTTATCTTTTGATTAATTAAGTTTTTGATGCTTCCATTATCAATTAATATTTTCACATTTCTATTGTTAATGCGATCAACTAACTTTGTTTTCATATTAGGCCAACATTGACAACTTATAAAGAAATGGTAAGTAGTTCTGCCTCATCATCACTACTAAAGGGAATGAATTCTTCCTCTTCAACCTTAGATTTACGAGAAGAAACCTCGCTGTAGTCATGGTTTGGCACATTAATGGCCGAGAGACCATTATTCCTTGTGATGAGGATAAAGACCTTTAGTTAGCTCCAAAGCATGGTCGATTAGAGGCTTAGAGGAGATGAAAAGGCCCATGGATTTGAAAATGTCTAATGATTTTCATTTTTTTGTGATGGCCTTCCATCCTTTTCGCCTAGCTAAGATTGTGTTAGCCAAGCAATTTGTATGGTCTCTTCCATAGATCCAAGACTGTGCATTTTTACATCAAATTTATTCTTTTACTTCAATCAATTCACAAAGAAATCAAACTTTTATTGGTTTGGATAAGTAGGAAGGTGAACTAAATTGTCCTTAAATAAAGTAACATATTCATCCACTAACTCTTTTTGTTTAAGTGGAAAAGGCTTCTCAACATAAGTCACAAACTTCTCACGTGCAAATTACTTCTAACCCAATAATACAATCTTCCCAAGTTAATCCATCTCTTTTTTGGTAATAATAACTTGAATCAAAGTAGGATTCCTCTTTTGAGTAATACCATTTGAGTAATAAAGAGCATATTCTACCTTATTTTCATTATATACTTTCTTAAGATAGAAATAATGATTGGCTAACATAATACATGAAGTAGGATTCCTATACAAAAATGTGGAGAATTTTAATTTCCCAAGTTGTCTATTGGACATGGATGGTTGCGGCCAAAGGAATGAGGGTGTCGTGTAGGTGATGGCCATGGTCCTCATACCCTTAGGTTTAAAATAGGTCAGTAAGGGAAGGTAACTCATTGCTAAAGTTCATCAAGGGAGCTTTGCCTTTATTTAGATGGAGTTGGTAAGGATAAGGGGAAAAAAGAAAAGTTTAGGCCCCTTGGTATAGTCATGTTTTAGTTTGGTGGAGGGTTGGACAAAAGAAGGGAGGTAGAGGGAATGGTGGTATGAGGGAAGAAATTTTGGGGTTTAAACATTTGAAGTACTAAAACCTTAAGGCATTTAGAAATATTTGAGATTTTGTCCTTTAAGGAAGTCTTGTGCTCATAAATGTCTTATATTAGTCCTCCATAGTATCCATTTGATCTCCCATTTTTTCATACATTGATTCCATCCAACCTTTCATTTCACCAACCTCTAGGTCATGAGCATTATTTTGAAAGCAATGGACTTTCCCATGATTACGGAGTCCAAAAAACCAAAACTACTATTGCAAAAATTTCTCTAGGTTTGGAAATTGGATTTTAAGTATGTAACTTTACCCCAATGAAACTAAAAATTAAGTAATCCTAAGCCTTAAATGATGTTATCACTATTAAGTTGGCATATTTAACATACTATAGCTTAATGTTTAAGCCAACTGAAGTAGTGAAAGTATTCAAAATAAGCCTTGCAAGTTTACTGCAACTTACTATAATTGCAGATTACAAAATACACTCTAATGATCGACCCTCTTTAGGCCAATGTTTAACTAATCAACAAGTTGATCGAGAGCTTAAAATTTATTCCCCAATAGTATACCAAATTTTCTAATGGATCCAAATGAATTGGAGCAAGGGTTTAGGCTACAGATTGAGATATGATGTACCCAAAATGCTAACCTGGTCACTATCTATTGGCGAGAATTTTGGCTAAGTACTTGGCAATGTTCAAGTAGCTCACTTTAGGCTACCTTATCTCATAGACTACTTGTTAAATCAACTTGAAAATTGGTCCAAAAGCAATCCATTCACCAAGAAGATCTATAGAAAATGTAAACCCCAATAGAGACCAATCAATAGTCTCAATCATTTCACCAAAACTACCCTAAACTTATTTTTCTATAAAAACAATCTTTGAATCCAATTAGGTCCTAACTTTGGATGCTTCCTAAAATGCAATAGAACCATCCAAATCTTATGAAATTCAAATTGAAAGCACTTGGATATCTCTTGTTGTAACTCCCACAAGCAAAAATGGGGATAGATGATGTTCAATGGGATCAACTCTTAACCAAGCCACAACCTTGCTTCTATGTATTTTATAGAATGCTTTTCTATCATATTCCTTCTAGGATTTGACTGT
>JAYJMB010010974.1:0-22527 GCA_036873735.1 Pouteria campechiana
GAGAGGAAGTAGTATTTATAGGCTTAGAGCCCACCTTCACTTCCAAGGGCAATCTAGGAATGCCCACCTCCTCCCAATGGGTAATTTGGGAAACTAGAGCTCACCTTCACCTCCAAGGGCAGTTTGGGGATGCCCATCTCCTCCCAAGGGGTAGTTTGGGAAACTAGAGCCCACCTACACCTCCAAGGGCAATTTGGGGATGCCCACCTCCTCCCAAGGGGTAGTTTGGGAAACTAGAGCCCACCTTCATCTCCAAGGGCAATTTGGAGATGCCCACCTCCTCCCAAGGGGTAATTTGGGAAACTAGAGCTCACCTTAACCTCCAAGGGCAATTTGGGGATGCCCACCTCCTCCCAAGAGGTAATTTGGGGCACTAGAACCTACCTTGTTCTTGTCATCAATTATAATGGGGCCCATGGTTTAATTTTCTACCATGGATTTTATCTTAATCCCAACATTATTGTAAAGCGCCATGATCAAGAGAATGAGCGATTAGAAAACCTACGTGGGTCATCATAGAGGTAAGTAAATAGATAAACCCCTTTAACTTGCAGAATTTTTAGATTTATAAAATTTGTATATGCATGCTATTGTTTATAAGATTTTAAATGGTATGGATGTATGTTATATGCAAGTATGGTGCTAAGAATAGGAGGATGAACAGAAGAAAATTATACATGTCAAATGGATAAAAGATAAGTTGAATTTTCAAGCAAATCAAAAATGTTAATTTTTGAGTTATTTGCAAGACTTGGATTATGAATTTGATTTATCTAATGTGTTTGTCATATGTGCATTTAGTTTCCATGTTAATTTCATAAATTTTGGATGATAAATGAATAATGATTTTAATGAAAATGTTATGTACATTATAAATACACTCATGTTATTTCGTGTAAATGCAAAAATTACATATGACATATTAGTATGACATGAAGCCCTCGTCAATTAAAATATATCCTATGGCTTAGATTCATGGAATAATACATGTACATTCATTTGTGGACAAAAAATTTTTTTAAAATCTTGAAAAAGGGATGGAAAACCGTCTCTGAATAGTGTTCACGTAAATGTGGATTTTGGGTTTTTATTGTGGATGATTTTTGCAAGATCTGAACTATCGGATATGTTCCAAATAATGTTATTAGGCTATGGTAGAAATTTGGGGTCGAAATGACTTCGTTTAATGCATGAAATTTAATAAATTATGGAAAACATAAAATTCATTAAATCTTAAATTTTTGGGCTATAGATCATTTTTGGACCACATGGAGTGATTAGGATATTTTTCACAGATATCAAAAACTAATTTCCAAGATTGGAAGTTGGAAAAATATCAAAGAAATTGCACTTTTAAAAATCCAAAAAACATTTTAAGGGACGCATGTGAAAACCCTTGGCAGCAAATGCTACCTGGGAATTTTGTGGGTCAAGCCACTATTCATCCCAGGTGTGAGCCCATGCGCTGGCCCTGGTGTGAGCCTAGGCAAAGTGGCGGCGACAACGTCCGCTGAGTGTGCGGATAGTCCAGAATGTTTTTAGCATATTTGGACCATCTAATCTCTGATTTAGGTGATCCAGTAGTTGATTTTGGGATTTTTGGGTGTTCTGAATCAAATGAAATGGTCAAATTGACCAATAAGTTACTAGATCATAAGTGATTGAATGATCATATTTATTTTGATGACGAACTCCAAATTAAACAATCAGGTAGTTTATCTTGAAAATTTTAAACCTTCTTGACCCAATGGAATGATAGATTATCCAAAAGATGACTAAATTATGCAAGATAAATAATCATATTTGGTTTATTATTTTTGGGCCCCACAATCTCTGAATGATCAGATAGGTGATTTTAAGATTTTTTATTATTCTAGACCCAATGGAAGAGTCAAATTACCAAAATGATAGCTTATGAAAGAAGATGATTTATTGTGTGAATCAACATGTGATTCACTCATTTAGACTGATTATAGTCTAAGATAGATTATCTATTATTGTCTAATAAATTACTTATGATTAATTATCTTGCCAGTGGAGTTCACTGGTTGAGCTGCCTTCCTAGTGGGCTAACCCAAGTGGCCTGAAGTGCATTAGAAAGATATTGGATTATTTTGTCAGTGACACTACTAGTTGAGCTCATCGATTTGAGTTGTCTTACATGTGGGTTAGCTCGGCTGGCCTAGAGTGTATAGTATTAGATGAGATATGCATATTACCAGTGGAGGTGCCTTATCAGGTTGGCTTGGAATATGAAATGTACTGATAGTGGTACTATACAATTTTTAATACATGTACTAATTGTATCTATCCTACTTACTGAGTTATGATTCACTTCTTCTTAATTTATTTTTTTTAGAGAATGTGGCATAAGGGGTGCATTAGTTCATGGTGCAAAGGGGTCAATGATGCTAAGTGTTATTCCAAGTAATTTTTTAAAGACAATTTATGCCTATTATTGTATGAGACTTGTATTGTAAAATTAACATATACTATTATTTATTTTAATTTTCTTTTTATTTATGATTATTTATATGGTTATGTATTATCTTAAGTTTGATATATCCATGGCGAATTAACCCTTTGTTTAGAAATGATATTTATTTATGATGTTTTTGGGCTGGGACGTGACAATATCTATTTTGAAGGTTGATGTGGTGTTTTGAGAACTACCTTAATCAACTATGGGAGATGGATTATCTCTTGGTGAAGGAGTGGCTGGAGGAAGATTTATGTTGCTAAGATGTCTATCGAACATGACTTAATTAATAAACTTTCTCATAGATGACACCAATATTTGGATCTCACCTAGATTGCTTTTAGAGTATCCTAGTTGGAGATATTATAAAATAGAGAAAATGTTAAAGGGCACTGAGGGTAGTACTAGTGTGAGCACTCCAATGGTCAAGTGAGAAATAGGACTATGATAGATGTACACAAATAATTGAGAGCTTGTGTGCATAGGGTGTGTATACCTGTATTTTTATAGTTAAGCTTGAGTCGGTGCAAAAGATGATTAAAAAGGTATTTCTAAGGATTATACATCCTTCATTTTTATTAGAAGTCTCTCTTGGAATGACATCGACTCCAAGCAAAGTCGTGCAGAGCCGTGTTGTAGTTTAAATAAGTCTCCTATCAGAGTTAGAGATTAACTTGCCTAATTTGCTAGCTATAAAGCTTATCTTGTTTTATGGTTAGTTAACAAATGAAAAGGTAAATAAATTAACAAAATTCTTTAAAAAAATGAAAAAGTTGCAATGAAAAATTGTTGTACCTTTAGAATAAATGTCATAAGAATTTTCAATCAAAGTTGACCATGGCTTTAATAAAGCTTAGTAAGTTTAGCTAAATGAAGTCTATATCTCTTGTCTCCGTTTACCAACCCAGGGCTATTTTGGAAAAGGATCTTTTATTATCATCTTGGAAGCCTTAGTTGTTAGCATTAACTACATGAACTATAGCAAACACAATATATATGCTACACAAAATTAAAAAAAAGTTGGATATTAAATAGGTCAGGCATCCAACTAAGTCATGTAGTCCAACCACTTTGGCTAATTTAAATATTTTAAAATTTATATATATATATATTATATATATATATATATATATTTAAGGGCATACATCTTTGACCACTGAATTACATCTCTTAATTTACTATCTTTTTGCGCCTATATAATTTGAAAAAATGGTCCACCAACCCAAATTAGCCTGCAAGAAGTTTAACCGGCGGATTTGGTCCTGTTTTAACGATCTTAGTTAAGATTGTCTAATCCGTTTAATTGGGAATCAACATTCCACTTGTGCTAAGTCACTCACGCACACCGCCTGATTCTGAGTAAATGCATATCCAAAATTCTGGAACTGATGTTCAGAATTCAAAATTGCCAAGAGAATCTACTGCAGCAAATATACCTGAAATCTAAACCGCACAAATGAATCACCACCACATCTGATTCAACAATTGCATCTGCTTATGGAAAAATCGGACGTCCGTAGATCATATTTGTGTGTGCATTGGAAAGTGGAGTGTATTAGAATAGTGGGATGCGTTAGGAAGAAGAGTAAGGATGACATTACCAATATAGGATTTTTAATAAAAAAAGTAAAAAAAGAAAAAATATAGATAATATCAGTCTTAAAAGGTGTGTAAGTAAGAGAGTATTGCTAATGTATCTAACCGAAGCCTAATTTGGCAATTGTTTGACAAATTTCCAGCCGCTTTAAAAGTGGAAATCCTTGGCCGCAATACGCTCCGGCTTATTACCAATATGAAAAATATATAGCCATGCATTCATAAAGGGACAGGCGGTAAACGTGCATCACATGGCCAAAGATGCAACTGCTAATTAAGAATCGACAAATACAGCTTGTCGGCCTCTGCACTAAGTCGCCATCAACCTTGCTAGCTGGTCTGAAAATGCCTTCTCTATGACCACCTTTACTTGCTTGGTGTGTATCAGACGGTTTCATTAAGTGATGATAGTCCAGTCCGCGTAGACCTGGGCAAAGAATATAGCTGTATCTTTAGTTTTTAAAAGAATGATAAAGGAGTCCTTATAAAGCATTCATTACAACTATAAATCATTTTCTTGCTTATTGTTATTATTTTTTTATATAGACTTGTTTCTTATATGAGAATAGTAGAATGAGATTTTGTTGCATGTGGAGCGGAAGTTGGGTAAAATGCATGGTTCAAGGAATGTTTCAAACTAATGCATTGGGTTAAGAGTTTTTACTGTGGAATGTTTTTATATTAGTGTATATGTTGGATTGGGAACAGAAGTTAGGATATGGTTGAATATGGTGTATTGGAAAGAAGTTGTACTATAAAAGTGCAATTGAAATATCTACTGTTAACAAAATAGATGATAATATTAACAAAATAAGTTTAAATTAAAAAATAAGAAAAATAATTGAAAATATAAATAATAATAAAAAAAGTAGGATTGCATAAATTAGAAGAGTATGAAAGGGAACACACCGACTTTCAAATACACCCAAACACAATTAGGATGATAGTTTTGAAGTTTTTAATTAGAAAATAAATTTTTAATCCCTGGTGAACAATTTAACACTAATTTAATGTAATTTCCATGTCCTCATGGAAAGGGGACTAATAGCCCTCCCATGAAGGTAAGGTGATGAGAATGGGTTGTCTGCCTATGGCAGCTGGGGGTGCTATATGCTGAGCCTGGTTGCCATCACACGTGAGCCACATGAGCAAGAAATATCTAGCCATCAAGCCTTTTCCATATACAGCGCTGGTACGGGCAATTCTATTCTGTCATAGAGCTTTACTGCAAAACACCCCACTTACATTTAAAAGTGATTCGTCACTCATCTTGTTCTGAAAAATAGCGATCTATGATGGAGAACTAGGTGGAGTAAAATCTCCAACCCATTTTATGGTGCCTGACAAGCATAGCCCTCCCAATTTCTACATGTTAGCTTCCAAACATTCAACTTCAATAAAAATGCACAAATACCACCATTTATATATGCTGACGTTTTTTTTTCCTACATATAATATTAAATGTAGTCAACATTAGTTGCATTTAAGCTATTTTTTATATTATACACAGCTAATGTTGGCTGCATATAATATTATATGCAACCATTTTATGTCGTTTGTATATAATATTCTCTAGTTTTAAAAAATAATAAATAATTTTGCAGATGCTTTGACAGATAATGGTATAATAACTCGCATATGTAGAAATGATATTTAACTTATATACATATACATATATATATATATAATTTTTCTTCTTCTATTAAAGTAAACCACACCCAAGAACAATTACGCAACTCACATAAACCTAATTAATATAAATGACAAAATTCTTTTAAGTATCTATTATGTTATAAAATTTTAATTTAAATAACTTAAAAAAAAATTTAAGCATAGCATGATGTAGATGATTTGCAATTTAAATCAAAGTTTATATGAAGCTAACGTCGGTTGCATATAAGCATTATATGCAGCCAACATTGGTTACATATACTATTGTTCAAGTCGTCCCTAAATGGAATACTGATATGGATCTCGAGAAAATCCAGCCTAGAATCTTGCAAGACTAAAACAAAGGTCAGAGGATGCCGAGGGTGTTCTCAGTGTGAACACTTTGAAAATCAAGTTAATAAACGGAACTCTTTTGGAGATGATGGGATAGTAGCAAGAGCTTGTACCTTTGAGATATATACATGAGTATATTTATAGTTGAGCATGGATGTGTAGCCAGGATGTGTATGTAACTAGTATGCAAGAAGGATTGCTAAGTCGTTCTTGGAGAAGAACTCTAAAGGGAGCGTATCCATAGTTTTGTGATTTTAGGACTGCGTAGGAGCAGCAAAATAGGCCTCCGGGTTGTACTAGATCCTATGTGGCTTGGTGCGACCCAAATTATTAGGTACTTGTTAGGGTTCCCTAACACCAGCCCTCCCCCCCTCCCCCAAGGAGATGTTGTTGGAGCTCGTCTCCTTAGTCACTTAATCTTCAATGTATGCTTTCCCATGAGTAACACTTTTGACACAATTTTGTTATAGTGTTCGTGTGCGCTGCCTTAATGCTTACTTGCTTCACTACCAATTTTGTAAGTTAGAACACTCTGGTTGATGTCTTGGGATTGGCTCCATAGGCTAGAACGCTCTGGAGGAGGCCTTTCAACCAGTTTCGTAAATTAAAATGCTCCAGAGAATATGCTTCAATTGGCTCTGTAAACTAGAGCGCTTTAGAGAATATCCTTCAACCAACTTTGTAGGCTAAAGCACCCTAGAGAATATTCCTCAATCGGCTTCGTCAGCTAGAGCACTTTGAAGGAGGCCTTGCTATCAATTTCATAGGTTAGAGCGCTCTAAAGGAAATCCTTCAACTGGCACTATAGGCTAGAGTGATCTGGAGGATATTTTGCGACTAGTTCCATAGGCTAGAGCACTCTGGCGGATCTGAGTGCCTTTAACTCGAGTGTCTTTTCATGCCTTTTTATCACTTTTGAATTCTATCATTGATTACTTTATGACAGCTTTATCCATATAGGTATGACTTTTTGATGCCCCCATTCGCTCACATATATGTGATTTAAATGTGATGGGACAGGAAAATGATGCTAGGTTTTGGTTTTCATGAAGTTCTAGGTTGGCAATTCTCCGATTTTCACAAAACCCTAGATGGTTTCGTGGGGAGAGGTTTTTAATGTGCCACTACAGAGAAGGAAAATCATTTTTGAGCTTCTCATCCTCTTCCCTCACTCGGGGTACTTCCTCTTCTTCTCTAGTAGCATTCTTCCTTTAGTTTAATTTTTGTACCCTCAACTCCCTCTATTTTCTCCAAATGGTCATTGAGAGATCTCATCTACGCCTTTCTAATAGTGTTGTGGAAGCATTTCAACTCTACCTGTTACCTCTGGGGATGAGTTGGGTGTTTTCTAAGCCGTTTGCACTTCCTTGGCATCCTTGGGAAGGTCTCCTTCACATTTCCTTAGGTTCTCTTAAGGCAAGTTTTCATTTAGACCAAACCCACTCCATTTTTGTCCTTCTTCATGGATACAATATTTTCCCAGGATAACTAGTCCCAAACAGTTGACGTTACATAATATCCTTTTGTCGATGGATCCAAAATCTCAGGGAGATTTTTGCTTTTACTTTAGCTATATTTTCCACAAATTTTAAATTAAGTAAGTCTCCTTATTTTTCTTATTACTTTTATCTTATTCTCCACCCCCCTTGGCGAAAGTTGTTTACACGAAATGCTGCCCCAGACTTTGATTGGAAAAGTCATTGGGCTTGTGTAAAGGTTATGGGGAACTCTCCTTTTCCTACAGTTTGGACAACTAGTCCACTTCGTTCTTCAATGGTCCTCTCTCCTTTAGAGTGGTATAACCTATACATTATTAAGTATAGGCTTATGACTATAGGCATGCTGTTGGTGGATGCTGTTACTTCTGCTGACCATTGTCGCTAGGCAGATTTTCCGTGTGGTGTTCCCGGTCAAGATGTTGTCATTCCCGATCTTATTCCTCTCTTATCTTCTCTGTTTCCAGACTTGAGCTTTGTTATTGAGCAGGAGTATGATCTTATCCCTTGGGTTACCATTAGTGGTTCTTGGCAGGCGGAGGGACCCTCCATTACCCTAGCCCCTTTCGTTGGAAGGGTAGGCCCATTTGTGTGACCGAGGATCAAGACTGTTGCTATGAAACGAAAGCTCGATGTATCCTCTAATTCTCCATCTTTTTTTTCTTCTTCTAGATCCCATGAGGAGGGGTCGGTGGGTTTGCTTTCTCAAATGGACCCAGTTAAAGTAGCTCGTTCCCCTAGTATGGGTCCCTTTGACTTTTCTTCTAGAGGGAGCCCCTTACATTCTTTCCAGACATCTTCCTCTGATGAGTTTGATCACCTCAGTGGAGCGAACCAACCCTTGTCTCCTCCTCTTAGGTTGACTTTTGAGGAGGTTTTGCACTCTGGGGGAGACTTAGATGAACTCCTCAGAGGAGTGGTACATACTCCATCTGTACATTCTTTCTTTGTTCATGCTTCTCCATTAGCTGTAGTTCCATTTTCCACTAGTCCTAGTCTGGTGAGTGTTTCTTTTAAGTCAACCTCTGTGGTTGTGTCTTTGCCACTCTCTACACCTCCTGCTCCTTCTATGTCTCCCACTTCTTTCCCTCTTGATACCTTTGTGTTTATTCCTTTGGTTCCTACTCCTTTTGTCCATCCTTCCTCCTCTGGCTCTGTCTCGGCAGAAGGTTCTTGTCTAGAGGCAATTGCAGGTGAGATGCAGGAGATTTAGGGGAGGTCAGCTATGGCAGGGTCATAGGAAACATAAGTGATTGTGTAGATGTTTCGCTCTGCTATTGCTGTAGCTTCTTGCTTGTCCTTCTCTCTTTTTGCCCCCATCCTTTCTCTCTTTCTTCTTATATTTATTTATTTATTTATTTTGACCTTTTATAAGTTTATTTTCTTTTGATCGCCTGGCTCGTGCACTTAAATGCCCATATTCTGGCCCTAACTTAGCTCCTCCTACCCAACGCTTCTGAGATGAGGCTTCGAGATTAAGTAGATCAGCTCTTGCTCTTGGCCATAGTTCTTCCAATGGGATTTTTACTTCTTCTATTCAAAGCTCCTCCCAGACTTACACTCTTGTCAACGCTATTCCTAGGTGGGTGGCATTGATACCTCTCTTTTGAAAAATATGGAGAATGCGACTATCTTTGTCACCGAGCTTTCATGTTATGCAAACCGTTCTTGAGCTTTGGATGTATCTTGGGATGACTTGGTGGTGGATTCCATTTTGGATATATGTGGTGCTTAATCACTAGATAGAGCTTTATTGATCGAATGAAGATATTTGTCCAGCAGCTGGAAGTTGTCTAGGATCAACTGCGGAACAAGTCTGAGAGTTTAGAGGAGTTGGAGGAAGAGTTGGAGTGGTGGTGGAGAAGGTAGGCTTCTTTTGAGGTTAGGAACGAACGAGACAATTCCATCACCAAACTTGTCATTGCAAAGGCAGAGTTAGAGGAGGAGCAGAACCATTTCAATGAAATGGAGGAGGCTGCTTTAGCGCTCAAGGCCAGGGAGGAGAATCTACTAGTGGGGTAGGACACTGCAGTATTCACGCAAAAGGAAGCAGAGGATTTTCTTGTGAAGGTGGAGGCCAAGTATGACACCGCTGCTGTGGTAGGAGGTTAATACACTAAGGGAGCAGTAGGCTATGAAACGTTTTTGGGTTTGCCAACTACACTTGAAGCAGCTAACTGTGGGACTTGAGTATCAAGAGGCATTTCTTGAGTAAATGGTTGATTACTTTAGGCAAGTCTTTAATTCTTATAAAAAGAAAGTTTCTAGAAAATTCTCCATAATAGCTTTAGAAGACATTCAATTGAAGGGTAAGATTTGTAATTGTCCAACTTTAGATCTAATGGAAATGTTTTTTTCTATCTAGTGCTTTCGTTGTGTGAAAGCTTGGTGGTGTGAATTCCTTGACGGATTTTCTTATAACTTAATGGTTGATTTTTATGTGCTTTTGTGGAACTAGTCTATGTTCTGGCGAATTCTTTAATCCCATGTTATCGAATCAGGATGATCTGCGGAGTTTTTTTCGATACCTTATCGCAAGGTTCGGGGATATAGTAGGGCCAAAAACTCCTTTTGGTCAAAGTATAGAGGAACCAAAAACTCCTTCTAGTTTGGCATATAGCAGAACTAGAAACTCCTTCCGGTCGAGAGTATAGCGAGACTGAAAAGTCTTTCTAGTTGAACATGTAGCAAGACCAGAAACTCCTTCCAGTCAGGTGCATTATGGGACCTGAAACTCCTTCTAGTCAGGTGTATAGCTAGATCAAAAACTCCTTTCGATCAGCATATATTGGGACCAAAAACTTCTTCCAGTCGGGCATACAGTGAGATCGAAAACTTAAGGGTCTTTCTTAGACCTGCTCTTTGGTTCTGCGAATGGAACTAGGAAGAGGCTCCGGTCTATTCGCTAGTTAAGGAAGAAAATACTATAATATCTTTAATACTTTATTAAACTGATTGTATAGTTGGTGAAAAAATAAAAGGGATTTTACTAGTAGTATATCCTTAAATGTTTTACATTCCAAGTTCTTAGGATGCTTCTATCATTTAGCCTCTATAGTTGGTAAGTTCCATTATCTAGAACTTTGACTATTCTATATGGTCCCTCCCAGGACTGAGCAAGCTTACCTTTTATGAGGGTATGATCCTTGAGGAATGCTTTCCTTAAGATTAAATGTCCTTCTTTGAAATTCCTTGCTTTGACCTTTTGATTATAGTGTTGCTTGACTTAGGCCTATTGTCAAGCCATTTTGGCTTGGGAATTAATCCTTGTTTCCAGGGCTTCTCTGTTAACCTCTTCATTGAAATTTGTAGTCAAACTGAGAGGATTTTCAATTCTGTGGGGATCATAGCTTTGGATCCATAAGTTAGCATGAAGGGTGACTCACTTGTTCACCTTTTGGTGTTGTCCTTAGTTTCCACAGTGCTTTTGGGATCTTCTAGTGCTAACTATCTCTGAAGCCCTCAATCTTTTTCCTCAAGCCAGTCATAATACTTTTGTTTGTGGCTTATGTCAGTCCATTTGTCTGTGGGTGTGCTATCAAGGAAAACTTTTGTCAAATCCCATGTGAGGTGCAAAACTCTTTGAAGAATTTGCTCTCAAATTGAGTTTCATTGTTTATGATGAGGATCCTTGGGATTCCATACTTGCATATTATGCTTCGCATCAGGAAGTTTTTTGCTTGTTCTATCAAGATTGATCTAGTTGCTTTGGCTTCAATCTATTTTGTAAACTAATCTACGGCTACGAATATGTACTTCTTTCTTCCTACTTCTGGTGGAAAAGGTTCCAAATTGTCCATTCTCCACTAGTAGTATGGCCATGGGCTACTGATTATTGAAAGTTGAGTTGTTAGTAGTTGGGGGATGGAGGCATGTTTCTAGCACTTGTCATATTTTTTAACATATTCTTTGGACTCTACAGCCATTGTTGACCAAAAGTATCCTTATCTTGCTACTTTGAATGCTGGGGTCTTGGCCCCTATGTGGTTTGAACATTCCCCCTTGTATATCTATTTGAGGATTTCTTTACCTTCCCTCTCAGTTACGCATCGCAGATATGAGTGTAAATGTCCTCTTCCGTATAACTTGTCATTTAGATAAATAAAATTTGCAGCAAAGCCTACTAGCATTTTAGCTTCTACCAGATCCATTAGTTTTTCTCCTCTCTTCAGGTATGTATAGATGGGATCTATCCACGAGGGCTCCATATCTTCTATTATCATTTGCTCGATCTCAAGAACATTAGGAGCCAAGAGTTGTTCCAATAAGACTATTTTTCATAGGAGAAAAGATGACATTGTTGCTAGTTTTGATAGTCTATCTGCCTGCTCATTTTCTTCTCTTGGTATTTGTATAATGTTGGTTTTGTGGATCCATCTTAGCATGATTTTAGTGGTTGAAAATTATTGCATCATTGGCGGCTCCTTGGCCTCGTATTTTCTTGACAACTGTTTCACTACTAATTGGGAATCACTGTAGATGATTAAGTTATTGATCTTGAGTTTCTAAGCAATCCTAAGGCCTACTAACAGAGCTTTGTACTCAGCTCTGATGCCATCTTTGCTTGACGATCCATTCACATGCAGGCTCCAATGAGGGAAGTGTTCTAATAATTGCGGGAGGCCCAGATAGTTCTTCTACTTGTGTTGATGTTGGCATTAGGGATGGGTCCGCTCTGAAAGTGGAAGCTATTGGCCTTGTAATCATCAGAGGGACTCCTTTTTGGTTTGTTTCATCCACCTTGTTGGTGCATTCGACTAAGAAATTGGCCAAGATTTAGCCTTTTATGGTTGTCCTTGGTACAAACTCGATGTTGAACTCACTGAGTTCTACAGACCACTTGACAAAGCTTCCCAATAACTCCATCTTTTGAAAGAGTTGCTTGAGTAGTTGGTCTGTGTAGACTCATATTAGGTGACCTTGAAAGTATAGTCTGAGTCTTCTTGCAGCAATTATTAGAGCATAGACTATTTTTTCAATAGTGAGGTACCTTATCACCACATTTCTTAAGATCTTGCTAATATAGTCTATTAGTTTCTAAGTTTGACCTTGCTCTCTGAATAATACTACTACTATGGCTTTAAATTTAGCAGCAAGATAAAGGCCTAGGATTTCTCATTTCTCTTGCATGCTTAGTCAAAGGATAGATGCGAGATATGATTTGATCTCTTCGAAAGCCTTCTATGTTTCTTGACTGATTTTCTCTTTGTCTAGATTTGTTGATGCTCCCTTCCAGAGCGCTTTGAAGAATGAGAGACTTTTTTCTACAGATTTAGATAGAAATCTATTAAGTACCGCTAATCTTCCTGTCAGACGCTGGAGCTCTTTGTTACTGCTAAGTACCGCCATGTCTCGAATAGCATGAATTTTCTCATGGTTTGCCTCAATACCCCTCTGCAAAATCAAGAATCCTAGTAATTTTTCTGATGCGACACCAAAAGTGCACTTTTGGAGATTTAATTTCATTTTATGGTTCTTGAGGATTTAGAATGTTTCTTCTAGGTCGGGGATAATGTGATTTTGAGTTTTGCTTTTCACCATCATGTCATTGATGTACGCCCCCATATTTTCGCCAATTTGGTATCCTTTAATAAGTGGCTTCGACTTTTTTTAATCCAGATGGCGTTACTTTATAGCAAAATGTGTTGATATCAGTGATGAAGGTTATCTTTTCTTAATCAGGCTTATGCATCCAAATTTTGTGGTACCCAGAGAAGACATTCATGAAAGTGAGCAATTCATGGCCAGTAGTAGATTGTACTAGCTGGTCAGTGTTAGGGAGATGATACTTGTCTTTCAGACATGCTTTATTTAGCAGGGTAAAGTCTACGCACAGGCATTATTTTTCATTCACATTTTTTACCATAACTACGTTGGCCAGCCATTCAGGATAGTGCTCTAGTCTGATGAATCCAAATTTTAGTAATTTATCCACTTCTTCTGTGATGGCTTCTCTTTTCTCTTGTGAGAATAGTCACTTATTTTGACTGATTGGTTTGTGGGTGTTATCAATGGCTAGCTTCTGGGATATGATTGAAGGACCCATCCAAGCATGTTAGAGGGTTCCCAGGCAAAAACGTCTGCATTTTTTCTAAGTAGGCTCACCAACTCTTTTCAGAGCGGGGCACTTAGGGTGAAGTTGATCTGAACGGTTCTTTCGATGGAATTGGGAATCAATGGAACCATCTCCACTGGTTTTATTGACTTGCTTCTAGTGATTTGTTGTTCATCTCTGGTATCCATGGTGTCGATCTGTATATTCCTTGACACCTTTTTCGTCATTGATATTTTATAACATTCTTGGGCATTTTTTTGGTTTCCCCTAGCCGTATCGATTCCGCAAGCTATAGGTATTTTAATAGCCATATGGTATGTAGATAATACTACCCTTATTTATTGAGGCCCAACATCCCAAAATGGCATTGTACGCTAATGGTATGTTTACTAGATGAAATCTAGGGATGTGGTTGTGCTTTCGGAGTCGTCTCCTATCTTGAAGGGAAGAGTAATGATGCTTTCTAGGAATACTCCATCTCCAATGAAGCCTATTAATTATCTCTTTGTTGCTCGCAGTGCTTTTCTGCCAATCTTCTTTTTTTCAAAGCAATGGTAGAACAAAATATTTGCGGATGAGTCACTGTACACCATGATCCTTTTTACTTAGACTTTGATATTACCATTGTGATGACTACAGCGTCATCATGTCCTCCAGCTCTATTCGCCATGTCTTCCTCGAAAAAGATGATTGGAAAATCTTCTTCTTCCTCACTTTTTCGCTTGGAACTTTGTTTAACCAAGTTTACTTATTCTGGAAGTGCTTGTGGTTTGGCTACGGGACCACTGGTGATGATGTTGATAATTCCCACTGTAGCTTGATTAGTTCCATTGAGGTGACTTTGTTTTCTCTTCTTGTCATTGCTTCGTTTTGGAACTGACCCTCTCTCCTACCCATTGCTCTCTAGTGGTTGCTTGCCAAGCAATGCAGTAATCTTTCACCTTTTATGAGCTTCTCAATTTCTTATTTCAAGATGCAACGTTCTTCTATATCATGGCAGATATCTTTATGATATAGGCAACATTTGTTGGCATCAAGGCAATATCTACTCTTGATGATGGGTGGGTTGAGGATCCGATATCCTTATATTTGGATTTCGTGGAGCATGTGTTATGGGGTGATTGAGGGGAGTTAGTGGTGCTTTGACGATCTGCCCTTGGTGGACTAATAATTTCTACCATTCCGACATTATGGAGGAGAGCAGTCATCTCGACATCTTGGGGGAGAGAGGTCGTCTCGTTGCTTTTGGGGAGAGTGGCTCCTTCTCCTCCTGGTGCTTTCGTCTCAGGTTCTTTCGCCAATGTGTCAGTTTTTAGCCTTCAAGAGTTTTAAGTAGTCTTTGCGGGCCCATAGACGCAACTAGTACCTCATGTTAGCATCTACGATACCATCCTGGAGTGCAGCCACGATGATATTATGGTCTAGCCTTTCTACATCGAGAGAATATTGATTGAACCTGTTGACATATTCACGAAGGGTCTCATTTTCTTTCTATTTGATTGATAGTAATGACCCTACTATCCTCCTCTCCCTTCACTACCCAATGAAGCACTTCCAAAATGACTCCTCTAGGTCATCAAAAGAATTGATAGATTCTGGTATTAATGTCTGGTACCATGATAGTGCTGCTCTCTTGAGTGTTGGCCAAAAGGTACGACACTTTATGGCATCCGAGACTCTTACTAGAGTCATTTGTCTATCGTACCTGGTGAGGCGGTTTTTCGAGTTTGTGGTACTATCATAAGCTTCCAAGGATGAAATTTTGAATCTTTTCAAAGTCGGTTCCTCCAGGATTTCTCGAAAGAAGGGGGAACACTTTGTACTTTGCTTCTCTATGTGCATCTGAGTATTCTGCCTTTCAAACCTCATAGTGTTATCTTCAAGGAGCACTTTAGTCTTTGGTGAGATGAAGCTTCCCTTTCCTAGGCGTACGTTTCTTGTCTTTAGGCTAACTCTAGGATAATATTGACTACTCTGACTAGATGGTCACCTGCTTCTTACTCTACTAGCATCCCTTCCCCCCTCACCCCCCTAAGAGTATGGATGTTCCCAGGAGACGTCGGTTGTGCTCCAGAGGGAAAACCGGCATGTTGCAGTCCTGAAACCAAGGTAGTAGGAATTCCACCTATAAAGTTGCTTGTTGCTGCATGAATTGTTGTATCATCGGCTACATTATACCTTGCATCATCTGCTACATTGCCTATTAACTTATCGAACCAAATTGGCCTAACAAGTCCCTAGGTGACATCATAGCACCATTTTGATTGGTCATGGATGACACGTTATTGATCGCAGCAAGGACCAAGGGAGCATTCGTGTTGCCTTGAATATCGTCTGACATCTTCAGGCTTTTCTGAAAATGTTCCTATAGATGGCATCAATGTTTTAGGTCATCCCCAAATGAAATAATAATGTGGCTCTCGAGAAAATTCCACCTAAAATCCTGTAAGACTAGGATAAAATTCAAAGGACGCTGGAAATATTCTCTATGTGGACACTTTAATGCTCAAGTTAGTAAATAAGACTCTTTTAGAAATGATGAGATATTATCAAGAGCTTGTGTCTTTAAGGTACATACCTGGGTGTATTTATAGTTAAGAATGAAAATATAGCCAACATGTGTATGTAACAAGTACACAAGGAGGATTGTTGAGTCATTTATGGATAAGAACTCTAAAAGGGAGTGCATCCATAGTCCTGTGATTTCAGGACTACATGGGAGCTGTGAAATAAGCATTTCGATTGTACTGGGATCCTACATGGCTTGGTGCAACTTGGATTATTCAGTACCTATGTTACGGTTCCCCATCAACTATTATATGCAGCCATTTTATGATGGTTGCATATAATATTTCATATTTTTAAAAAAATAAAAGAATTATCATACCCCTTGACATAAATTAAAAATAACCCGCATATGTAGAAATGATATTTAACTTATATATATAAATAATTTTTTTATCTATTAAAGTAAGCCACACTCAAGAATAATTACACAACTCATATACACCTAATTAATATAAATGACATAATATATATTTTTTTAAAATGGCAAAATGTTTTTAAGATAAATTATGTTATAAAATTTTAATTTAAATAACTTAAATAAATTTATATGCATTGCGTGATGTAGATGATTTGTAATTTAAATCCAACTTTATATGCAGCCAACGTCGGTTGGTATAAGACAGAGTGATTCATATAGCTATGTTGATTTTGCTCATATGTACACGATTAATTCATCTTTTATACGCTTTTCAAATATATGGCAACATATAACTAAATGTAACTAATTAAATAGTTGTATATAATTATATGAACCTAGCAAAAACAACTTCATATAAATGCATCCAATGAATTAACTGCATATGGTTTTATGTGGCCGTTCTACTTTGACTGCATATACTTATATGAAGCCAACAAAACGGCTACATCTAACTATATGTAGCCAATAAAGAAACGCTAGATATAGTTTTATGCAGTCAACAAAATAGCTGCATCTAACTATATATAGCTAGTAAAAAATGGTTGCATAGAAGTAGATGCAATCATTTTTTATTAACTGCGTATAAGTATATGCAACTAGCAAAAAAATGGTTGTATATAAGTATACGTAGTATATACAGCTATTTTTTGTGGGAGCATATGCAGCCAAGAGGTAACCAATTTTGTTGGTGGCAAAATGTCTTTTGCAGCCAAAAATTGACTTTTTCAGTGCATTTTTGTTGTAGTGCATTTACCTATCTATAATCTAAGCCCAAAAATTTGGATGAACTATCGATTTGTTCCGTCTTGTTCTTTTAGTTGGCCGCAATTGCTGATTACCATCATATATGCTTATACACCTGATGAAATGGCAAATCACGAAGACTTTAAAAGGAACTGGTATGAGTGAAATTTCAATTGCTGAAAACAAGACGGCCTTTGGATCACTGATTCTAGGGGCCGTGCCTTCAGATGGTCAAATGAAAAGACAACGAGTTGTATGTATTCATGTTGCTGAAAAATCTTGTAATGATCTCTGAAGTGACATCGACATCCTGAATTCATTTCATCTCGCCATTTTTATTGGAACTGAGCAACGCCGGTCCACGAAATGCAGGAAGTTCTAGTGCCATAAAAGTCAATCCGCTGCTTAAAAATCGCAGGTGGTAAATATGCGCCGTGCTTGGAACAGTTGAACTAGTGAGCTTTCACATATGCAGGCCAGGCCAAGCCACATTCAAAAACGTATGTGGAATTTAATAGTTGTTGTTGGATTATAATGACAGAGATCGAGGCTGATGAACTTATCTTGATGAGGAATTAATTTAACTGAAGAAAGGTTGTTTGCTTCTTAAATTTGAAATCTCAAGGCCACAAATGGAAAACGCACTCTATTCATAGCCCAACACTCACTCCATTTTCCTCACGGCGTCTTCTGCTCTCTCAGTTTTCATAGAACGATAGAGGATATATCTAGAGCCGGCACATTACAAAAAGGAGGAGAGAACGGTTCCTAAACGGTTGCTCTGATTCCAGTTTTCAAAGGGCCAGCCGAATTTGGGCAAATCCAAGTCCAAGGAAAATTAATGCTTGCTTGACAAAGAGCACCAGGTCGGCATGAATGTGAAGTCGAGTGGTCGACTAAGCTGCTTGCAAAAACCGTCTCTATTTCATGTAAAGAGACCTAAAACTATTAGACAAAACGATTATTGAGAGTAAGTAGCCAAACCAAATTTCAAAAAGCTGTTAAGAAAATGAAATGGCCCTGTCTTTTGGCATTTATAAAATGGGTTAGCATGCCCAAGTAACAATGGAATCAATAGCAAACTCAAAACTCTCGTACAAGGAGGCATTCGCTTCTAGCATGAGTAGCACCACAGCTCAACTCCACTTGCAATTGAATTGATCAACTGTTTTTCTTGTGCATGAGACAACAACAACGTTCCACTGTAAACTTAAAACTAAGCTATTATAGTTATTCCGCACCTACCCTAGCTAATCGTGATTATTCTCCAACCAACCTCTATTTAAGTATTTGACGATTCCAGTTCTGCTGTTTTATCTTCTTTGGATCCTTAATTAAGGTCAAAATATGGGCATTCTTTACCCATCTGTCAGCCTTCGGCCCATTCCTTGGGCTTAGGTACTTACCGGCCCATGGACCATAGTTTAGTGAATGACTCTACACAGGTACATCTACATCTAAAAACAGTGCATGGGAACACCTGCGTGCACAGCATCGGCAGTGGCCTTCCATAATCAATCAACTCTTAGTTGGAAATCCTTCTGAGACATCCATGCATGCGTGACATCAAACCGACATGGCTTTCCCAGATATTATTCAACGCAAAATGAGTCAAATCCAGAGATCAGATAGATGCCCCTGACACCGCGTAACTCTGTTGTTTGCAACTGTATGCATGGCGTTTCTTTCACGAATATTCCTAATGTTATAGTTCATCAAGAAATAGCCAATATAAATTGATGAGAGTGCTAGTCAATGCAAGAAGTTATGAGGAGACTGCTCATTGGATTGGGGAGGGTGCAACTCATTGTACGTTTGTTCTTGATTTCACTTCATACCAATTCAATAAAAAAAATTCTAAGGAGAGTGCTCCTTCTCGAAGTGGGGCCTGAGATTGGGACTGGCTTGATTCTGAGGAGGGTGCTCCTTCTCGACGTGGTGACAAGATCCTAGCAAATCACTGTACGTTTGTTCTAGATTTCATTTCACACAAATTCAATACAAAAAATTCGAAGAAGAGTGCTCCTCGAAGTGGGGCCTGGGATTAGGATCGGAGGCAGGAGATAGGAAGCACAATACTATCAACCTATAGTCTTTTAAAAGGAGGAAGGCCTTTGATTGTGGTCCAATGCCATGTTTCCCGCCAACTTGCAGCTTGGGCAGCACATCAAAGTCGATAAAACATTGGGCCCCAACATGAAGATTACTTGGGGTTAAATAAGGCGTTTGGTCCATATGTGGGAAAAGAAAAGTTGCTTTACATGAAGGATTCACCTTTGCAGTCAATGTGTTTATACGAGCCAGCTCTCGAATGACTATTAGTATGGCCTTTCTACAAGCAACGGACAATGATATATCTTGATTTTTGCATCTGAACAGTGGCTTATCCAGATCAGAAATGAGCCTCGGTAGTGGCCTATCTTTTTCCATAGATTCAAGATTTTCAAGTGATATATGTGGGCACATAATTTTCATTTTAAGCGATTTCTACATATTTATATAGTTAAACATATAAAAATAAATAATATAATTATTTTTTGTCGAATAGAAACATCTTAATGGGCTCAAATGGGGAGGTTGCATAAAATACTTTAGTGCAACTAATTACATACAAATTATTTTCCTTACAAATATATACATTATATATGTTTGGGTTTCACCCAAATTGTTTTCTAACAATCCTACAAGGTGATCCTATAAGACAAAATGTTAGAAGGCAACTCAGGATGTTTTTTATGTAAATACTTTGATGCTTATGTTAGTATAGGTACTTTTGAGGGGAATGTGAATAATGGAGAGCTTGTCCTATGAGATGATCATACTTATGCTTTTATAGCTAGGCTTAGGTTAGTGCGCATAAGATGCGGTGCTTTTATTTTTACGCAAGAACACTTTAATAAGCTCCATAAGTTCTTTAAGATACATTAATAATACAGAATCACCTCGTGTGGAACCATCTTGTAACTGAAATGGATTCATGTTAGAGGCATGGTCTAACGTGGCAAAGAGGCCATGGGTTATTCGAGATACTTATCCTCTCACCCATTTATAGTGCCTACCTTTTTAGTCAATTCCATATTGTGGTTCCCTAACACCACTACTCTGTCATTTCCTACTCTTTCCCAAAAACCAGAGGTGGTTTTGTGTGGATTTTTCTATATAAGGCAGCGTAACATCATTTTCTCATTTTCCTTGCTCCCTTTGTCTTTCTACTCCCACTACATTGTAATGACCCACTCTAGGATGACAATGTCGTGTTAATAGTATGACGAGTTTTCCCAAGATCTAAAAAACAAAGTCTGCAACTCCTTTTTCTTGATTGATGATCTCTTATAGCAATTCTGCCTCCGTTCTTTGCTCTCCTTTTCTTTTTCTCTTTTCTAATTGCAGCAAAAAGTCTCTGGCCATGTTGTAGAAAAAGGGAGAACTCCCTTTTCACATAACTTAACCAGGATTCCCTCCCTTTTTGTTACGTAACAAATTCACAACTAATACAATGAGGGAGATACGAATAAGGCTTATTCTCTTGTTGGTCTCATGTTTCAAAAGTGATAAACATAAAATAAGTAATCTCATAATTCTGAAACTCAAACCCCTAACCTCTACTCTCATTGACTGTGGTTATAACCATCTAAGCTACATGGGTTACTAAGATTTAAATAATAAATAAATTTTTTAAATCTCAAAATCTATGATCAACATGTCAACAATCAAAATTTTAACTTTTTGCCACATCGGCCCAACAAAAGACATATTTTTATTAATTTTGTTATGGGCTATTACATTCTTCTCCTTTTAAAACAAGTTTCATCCTAAAACTTAACCCTTACATGGAAAATAAAAGTTCTAAAAAGAGTCATTGCATGTCTTCTTCTGATTCCCAAGTGACCTCACTCTCACTATGGTTATTCCACTAGACCAAAACATGATGAACCATCTTTCCCTTCTTCTGGACTTCTCTCTCATTAAGAATCCGTAAGGGCTGCTCTTGGTATTTTAGATCTTTCTCTACATGATACTGCTTTGTATATAATTCATGGATAGGATCTAAGACATACTTCTTTAGCTGAAGTTATGAAATATATCATGTACTCCAAATAATGATGGTGGTAGCATTAACCAGTAGGCAGTTCCACCAATGTTCTCTAGGATCTAAAAGGGTCCAATGAATATAGGACTTAATTTTTCTTTGACCCCAAATCTTTTGAACCCAGATCTTGTAAAATCATGCGTGGGTGATACTTTCAGAAACACATATTCTCCAACAATAAAGTGAAAATCTTTGTGTCTCCCATTTGTATATTTCTTCTGTCTATCTTGAGTAACCACAAAACGTTCTCTGATCACCCGAATCACTTATACAACCTATTAGATCATCTCAAGATTAGTCCCTTGAGATCACTTTTACAGTCACATGGGTAATCTTCTATTACTGGGTAGTCCCTATTTTTTTATTCTAGGTTGCTTCTTTTATGTTTGAGTCAATTTTAATTTTGTTATCTTCCAAATTAGGCCTCTTGAGGTCCCTTCCCTTATTTTCGCTAAGTTTAAGTCTTCTGAAATCCCTTCTCATTTCAAGTTTGAGTTCCAGAAGATCCCTTCCTCTTTCTTTGGCTTTGTCAAGTTCAGGTCTACCATAATTCCTTCCTATTTTAGGTTTTGGTTCCAGAGGATCTCTTTCTTTGTCCTTTTCTTCATCAGATTTAAGTCTCCTTAAATCCCTTCCCATTTCATATTTGGGTTTTGGGGGATTTCTTCCTTTATCATTTTCTTCATCAAGTCCAAGTCTCCCAGAATCCCTTCCTATTGTAAATTTGGGTTCCAAGAGATCTTCCTTTTAGCTCTCCTTTTGTTGCTTCTTCAAGTTTCGAGGCAAAAACTAAAGCAATTGCTTCTGGTGGTGAGGAGTAGCATGCTGCAATTAGGGGGAAGCTCTTACTCCATCTCCTTAACCTTCAACATCCTTTGTAGGTATTTTTAAAATTTTTGCATATAAGTTGTTATTATTTAAAAATTTTCAATTTTCTTAGCTAAGTATGTTGATTAGGGGTGTAAGTAGGGGAGGATTCAACCCAAACCCAACTACTTGAACCCCCATTTTAGGTAGCGATGGGGAATGATTAGTCAACCCAAACCTGCATCTACTTAAGGTTTAGGGCGGGAAGGG